>OZ020273.1:488637-555033 GCA_963971205.1 Aethes cnicana | reverse complement strand
CCGCGTTTCAAAGAAAACTGCCTCCCCACTCCACATTACGTTTCCTCGCGAATCTTTTGTTTTCCTAATTCAAAACCCCAGCTTTTCCTAATTTTTGAATCTAGAAAAATGTCAAGAAAGCCGACCGCTGAAGCCAGACACAATAAAATCTAATAATAAATTAAACATTATGAACTCTTTTAATAAATTTCTGTCATTTAATGTTATATAAATTATATTTCTAATTGATTTGAGAATTATGTATACCCTCTCACTCTAATAAGTTTTTTGAAACTCAATGCTCCTACTCACAGCGACACCTAGCGTTTAAACATTGAACTCAATACTTCAACTAAAAACCTCCCGTATTCCAAGTTGACCATGTTTCAAGACCTACCAAACAACTCCAAACTTTCCCGTTAGATGTCACTAATTTTTACTAGACATTTAACTAAGCAAGTTTTATGGATACTAAAATTCTGAATTTGATTCCCGACAGCTTAGTTATGATAATCTCACGAACCTCAATATTAATTAATTTATTAAGTTTCTTAATAACTAGACAAGTGACAAACTGGTTAGTTACATTCCTGCCCAATGATATGTGAAGATGTCAATATTTACAAATTGACACCGGAGCAGATCATTCCTTACAATATAAAAAAAACAAATAATCTATTAAAATTATTCCCTTCTGTTCTCTGTGTGTTGTGTATTTAAACCATTTAATAATGAGATTATAACTCTAAAACATTCTGTCAACAATAATGAATAACATACAGCGAAATAACAATTTCCTAGTCAGATTTTAAACCGTGGACCATGGATTTGTGAGATCCATGTTTAGAAGAAATCTCTACCAGTTAGTTAACCCAATCCAGCTTATTTCCGATTAGAATATAATTTCACCAATAGAGGTTCCCAATTCAAAATCTAAGCTAATATGGATATTGTTACCACCCTGCAAATTCCCATTCTATCTTCAAAATGAATCAAAATCACAAGTCTCAAAACATCCTGGAACTTGTGACATGTCTAATGCGGACATGTGGTGTGTGCCGAAGAATATTGTGATATTACTGGTAGAGTATTGTTTCACTAAAAGGAAGAATTCAATCTTTCTCTCTTTATGAACATATCATATACGACTATATGACATGAGTACTTAACCTAACTCCTAGAGATACCTTTTAATGAAACATTTGTTTACGTGTGATGCCCTCGGGTTTAATTTTAATAAATTAAGTCTCCCTTACCAGTTTGTGTTCAAATTAAGACCTCTTCGTACAATAAGAAACTCCTTTTCACAACTGACTCACTTCACTCACTTTGTCTTGTTATACACCCTTCCATTCCTTTTTAAAATAATATTCAGACCCCTGCACATCGGTGCTAACTCTCTTGTCCAAATGCAAACACAGTCCACCAAAGGAGACCTTTACCAATGTAATAAATGGTATTCAGTTCTTACTTTATATATTACTTGTAACCAAACCGTTTTCCCACTTGTCCAACTGACAGCTGTCAACATTTTCATTATGTCCAAACGACACCAAGTCCGCAATTTTTTTACAATTATCACAACTAATCTGAATTATTAAAATTCCAATTACTTATTTTATTATTATTATTTTAAAATGTCCTTATTAATATCCCCATACTCTGAAGAAAATTATTAAAAATGTATATTTAAACCTCTTTTTTTTTTTAAAACACCTATATTTTACATTCTCATTTTATTGGCAACACAACTCGTAAAGACCAATCTGTGGCTGTCTCGCAGAAACCACCATTCAACATGAATAAGACTTTATTTTACCTCGACCTTTGTTAACAAATACTTTCAATGATGCGACATCGTCAACTGTCAAGATTATAATTAAAATTACAGCTAGTCAAACACAAGTGATTTGTGGTGAAAATATGGCAGAGCAAAACAAATTTCCTACCACGCATATGTTCTAAATCAACCGGTATTCTTCATCAACCCAACTTCAGGAATTTTATGTAAGTATTACCCAAAATTTACTTCACCAAAGTATCCAAGTTAACAAAATTTTATACTAGATTAGTTGTACTAACTATTGAAGTTGTTAGTTTAATGACAAACCCTAAAAGACAACACTTAAAGTTTATACATAAGATTTTGTAATCGTTTTGAAGAATCTGACTTTATAAATTTGAGTATAATTCGAAGTTTAATTATATTTATATTTTCTAACCCCTTGAACTTCTACTTATATTCATTCAAAAATCCAACCCAGTCCAAATATAATGACACAAACCCAGTTGTATTTCCTTGTTTATTTTTTTGTGTTATAATAATTCTCAGATTGCTTCAATCATGGATATATATATTTAATTCTCATGTAACACATCTGTACATTTTAGGTTTTTTTAGAAGTTTAAACTAATTCTAAAGAAATAAGAATTTAACTGAGATTTTCTTGTTTCAGAAACCACTGAGACTAGTGGATAATGAATGTTTGCAGTGAATATGTTCTATCAAATGGGAATATAACTCTTCTCTACCTCTCTTGAAGAAACAAGACCAAATCAGCTTCCAGATTAACATTGTTCGCTTGATAGAAACCATGTTCTTTTCAACTCTTAATTACTAATATTATTATTATTTTAGAGGAAACCGCCCAACACCCCTCCATCCATACTTAATTACTGTGTTATTATTATATATATATAATCAAAATTTCATTTAACGAATTAAAGCATCCTCTTTTAATTTTTATTTTAATAATTCAAGGATTAAATATGGATGAGTTTCCTCCCAGTCCTCACAGAATTTATACAATGCAAATTCCCTACTGTGTTTTATACACCTTTATTATTTAAGTTCAATCAAATTGTACATAACATTCAAATAACCTTAAAATGCTTATTCCATACATTAATTTTTAATTCAAACAATTACAATGATATTTTTTTTTAATTAAATTCGTTATAAGCTTTTAGCTTAGATATATTATTCAATTTTCCTCCTCTATTACAATAATGTCTATGTGATATTTGACCCCAAATCAGCCTCAATTATATAAATTTTCTTTTTTATAATATTTTGACAAATGTATCGCGTTAAATTTCCCTCGTTCTTTATTCGTTTTTAGATCATTTAAAATGTAAACATTGACACATGGGTTTGCCGCAATTATATATGGCCCCTCATATAACGCTTCAAATTTCTTTGTTATTTTCTTTTGTGCATCAGACTTATTTAACTTTCTAATCTTTACCAATTCGCCAATTTGGAATTGAATCAATCTATACTTTTGATTAAATTTATATTTCCGGTTTTCACTAGCTTTTATCAGATTTTCACGAGTTTGTTTCCGAACCAACTCTACACTTAAAGCTTCACTATTCAGTTTTAGATCTTTATCAAAAGACATTTGATTCCTTTGTCCATACATTATTTCGCAAGGGGTAAACTTTGTACTTTCATGAAAAGTATTATTGTATAGCAATTCTAATTTAGGCAAAACTGCAACCCAGCTTTTATGATTGTTTCTACAGTAGGTCCTGAATAACCTGCCTAACTCTTTATTTACCCTTTCCGTAGTATTAGGTCGTGGATTTCTCACAGTAGTATATAATACTTTAACCCCTGCCTTTGACATATACTCCTTCCATACTTTACTTATAAACTGTGAACCATTGTCTGACATTATGGCCTTGGGTTTTATTATGTCAAAAAATTTATTTACTTTCCCTAATACTGATTTGGTGGTGGCCTTCCGCAAATCATAGAACTTCACAAATTTACTAAATGAGTCTTGTATAACCAATATATAGCTCATTCCAAACTGCCCCGATGGTAAAGGTCCATAAAAATCTATCATGACTAATTCTCCAATTTCATTTGTAACAATCGATTGACAAGGTCCTACTTGTTTTACTACATTGTTCTTTACTAATTGACAATCATGACAATTCCTTACTAAATCTTTTACTTGCTTTGTTAGCCCCTTGAAGTAAAATCTATCTCTTATATACTTTATCGTCTTAAATGCACCTTGGTGGCCCATTTCCTGATGTACCTGTAGAATTACACTTTCCCTTAAATCTTTTGGCAAGTAAACTACTTTGTTAAGAAATCCTTTTGGCAAGAAATAAAGTACATTATTTTCCAAAGTACATCTATCTAATTGTCCCTTTTCTTTCTCTGAATATTCTCCTTTAACTAACTTTGTTCTTATTTCATTTATTTCTTTGTCAGCTCTTTGATAATCCGATATTTGTCGCAACTTCCCTATTAATTCTTTATTTACTTTACTTTCAGTATACAATATCTCCGGTAATTTATTCTTTTCGTCTTGTAAAACTTCGCTCTCTGGCGGGTATCTAGATAAAACATCAGCAACCAGATTCTCTTTTCCTTTAATATGACGTAATTCATAATCAAACTGTTCCAAATAGTTAATCCAACGTGTTACCCGAGCATTATATAACTTCCAATTTTTTGCAAATATTAATGCTTTATGATCAGTCTGAATTATTACCTTTGACCCTCTCAGATAAGTTTCGAACTTCTCTAAGCAACAAATAACTGAATAAAACTCCTGTTCAGTCACTGTCCAATTCAACTGTGCCCCTCTCAAAGTTTTACTATGAAATCCTAACACTCTAATCTCATTGTTCTCTCCCATTTGATATAAAACTCCCCCCATTCCTATTCCGGAGCTATCTGTTTGTAAAAAGTAAGGTTTAGCTAAATCTGGATGCTGAAGTTCTATAGTTCTAATAAATGCGCGTTTCACATTATTGAAAGCTGTCTGCTCTACTTCACTCCATTTCCATCTTTTATTATCCTTTCTTAATAAGTCACACAGTGGTTGAATGTGAGTATTATAATTAGGTATAAATCGTCTATAAAAATTGCATAACCCCAAAAATGCCCTTATTTGTTTGATTTTCCTTGGAACGGGAAATTCCTGAATTGCCTTAACCTTTTCTGGATCAGTTTTTAAACCTTCTACAGATATGACAAACCCCAACATTTTCACTTCTTTGCAAAGAAAATTACTCTTTCTTAGGTTGCAAGTCACATTGGCCTTCTCTAGTTTTCCCAGTACTATATCCAAATGTTCTAAATGTTCCTCCAAAGACCCAGTTGATATGACCGCCAAATCGTCTAAATAATTGACACAAAAATCCCGCACTTCGTGTCCTAGAATCGTATCCATTGCCCTACTGAAACTTCCCACTGATGTCTTTAAACCCTGAGGCAATACGTTATATACATAAGACTTTCCATTAAAAGAAAAACCTGTGTACTTTTTACTGTCCTCCGATATTGGTATTTGAAAATATGCATTCGCTAAATCTAATACACTAATAAATTTAGCTCCATGAAATGAATTTAATACATCCAACTGCATTGGAGGTTTCTCAGTTTCCGCTATCATGTATTTATTAATTTCTCTCGCATCCAACAATACTCTCAACGACCCATCTCTCTTTAAAGTAAAAGTCATAGGACTACAATAAGGAGTTGCAGATCTACTAATTATTCCCTGTGTTTCCATTTCTTTTAATTTTTCCTCTACTTTCCTCCGATAGGCATATGGTATAGGATAAGTTCGTTTAACTATAGGTGTAGAAGTTTCCATTTTAATCTCATGCTCATAGCAGTTCGCCCTTCCTAGGTTATCTCTAAATAATCTTTCATATTTCTCTAAAACCTTTTCTAACTGTTTCTTTTCTCCTTCCTTTATAGTTACTCCAAAGTTATATTCTAATTTTTTGTTTGTTTTAGTTAAATTATTTATGTACCCCGATTCCCCTTCTACTTCAATCTCCCCCTGTTCAGGTTCTTGAAATTTAATTATTTGTGCCTTTCCCTTTTGATCAATTAAAATTCCGCATTCATATTTATCTAGGTTCATGATTATTTCATTCTCTTTCATCCAATCAAAACCCAAGATCATAGAACTACAAAGTCCTGGTACTATGAGAAACCCAGTTTCCTTTACAAAACTACCTATTGTCAATGTCAAAAGAACCATGTGGGTTATATTTACGCTTTTATGACCTACTGCTGTCCTAATTTGAAAAGACTTAACCGGCATAAAAGGAACGTTATGATTACTTTTCTTTATTTCATTCCAAAGTTCTTCCGAAATACAAGTTAAGTCACTTCCAGTATCCAATAAACTAATTATTTCACGGTTCAATATTTTAACTTTTATTACAGCTTTCAATAATGACCTTTTTTGTTTATCTAGTTGTCCCTCGTCAAACACAGTGTTTACTGAATTTTCGTTAAAATTATTTTTTTCAAAATAAGTTTCTTCCGCTTTTAATTTTAAAATTTCTACAATTCTATTTGACCAATTTAACTCCTTATCTATTTTCCTACCGTACCCTATTCCCTCCTTTCCATTACGTTCCAAGTTTTTAATAATTATAGGTATTTTAATTCCCCTATCATTCTTCCCCAATGTTTGACCCGGCTTCCAACCCATTTTTAACATAATATTTAACCCTTTGTCCCCTAACTTTGAGACTGATTTGGGGACCACACTTTCAGCCTCTAGTTGTTTAAATCTTCTGGTAATCCCCCGGCCGCATCCACTTCAATCCTTGCTACTTTATTGAATCTATCTTGATAACTTCCCTCTGGTCTTTTCCAATTTTGATAAGATTGTTTAACTTCTTTTTTCCTATTTTCTAGTTGTTTATTTTGATTCGTACCAATTCCTTTGTAATTATGAGGCTCTTGTTTAGATATCATATCCATGTTCCTTAAGAATTCAGCTGTTTCTATTATTGTCTGTATTTTCGACATCATCCAAACTTGTTGCACATTTTTAGGATAATGGCGCATCACATCGGCTATCAATTGTTGTTCCGGAATTTTGTAAATTAGCATTTGAGCTTTTCCTGTCAATTGCAAGAAGTAATTTAGCATTGTTATATTATCATTTCTGTTCCAAGTCCCTTGTGTTAAACTTCTCCTTAACTCATTTTGCTCGCTCTCTCCCCAGTATGTTGCTAAAAAATCTATTTTGAAGTCTTCATAGTCTTTCCATCTTTGACCATACACTCTTGCCCAATCTCTCGCTTCTCCAAGTAAACATCCCTTTATTATATCCAATTCTTTTCCTTCGTTTTCTTCCTTCCTCAAATAAATTTCTAAATCCTCCAAAAAATTTACCGGATGTATTGACTTCTGATCACCATATTTGGGTTTTTCCAAATTAGTCATCTTAATATTGTAAACATTCTTTCTCGCTTCTCTAATATTTAATTCCCTCTCTGAATTTACTCTTCCTTCGTTCGTTGACAGACTTTCTGGCTCGGGGTGTAACTCTACCTCTGCAACTTGCATTACTCTTCCCTCATTCACTTGTTTTTCTCTAGACTCTTTAACCTCATTTTCCAATTTCTTTATTTGAGCGCTTAGGTCACCAACAGACCTTCTCATTAATCTATACATAAGTCTTAGTCCTTCTCCTTCCTTTCTTTTTCTTTCTATCGCTGTCTCAAATCTTCTGCGTTTCGTCTGGGTGATTACCATGGGAGGATCTTGTTCTTCTTCTGTGATTACCATGGGAGGTTCTTGTTCTACTTCAGGTTGATCATCTTGCACTGGAGCAGGACAAGTTCTTTTAACCGGTCGTCTCTTATTCTTATTTCTTGTATCCATATTCACTATTTTCACTTTAAAATTCTTTCTGTTTTTGTAAAATATTTTAATTCTTGTATACTGAAATGTTTTATAAATAAAGTTCCCTATTCTCATTTTTATTTTATTTTAAATTATTTGTGTTTGTTAGTGTAGTAAGTGTGTTCAATTTTTTTTAAATTTTCACTATTTTTTTTTTAAATTTATAACCCAATATTTTTGTTACTAAAAATACTGTATATAATATATTCTACATTTAATCTATTCAATAAATTTCCTTTTAATTATTGGTATTTCTCTTAAAAATCCTAATTTCTGATTAACAGAACTTCCATCAGCCTTTATCTAGAATTTATAGTGTTAGTAAAACTACAAGCAAGTCTTATTTTGTTAAATATCCTATATTAACTTGTATAATCTACTTTATTATTAGCTTAATAATAATTCAAGATAATTTCTTTACTAACAAAAATTTGATTCTATTCTTATTTCGACACTGCCAGCGCCATCTAGTTAAAATTCAGAGAAACTGTTTGAACGTCCGTTTTGTAGTCTGTGTCTGACCTCAAACTACCTGAATCTATCTAATGAACCGTTTAAAAGCCAACATTACATTTAGTTAAAACACCGATTAAAACCAATCTAAGTTTCTATAACTAACATAAATTTTGTTTGAATGTTTCTTAAACCGTAATGGCCTAGTGGTTCTACCCACCGCCTCTCATGCAAAAGGACGAGGTTCGATTCCGGCTCGCACCTCTTAAGTTAACCTTGAGCGAAATCCAATTCGAATCATCCACTGAGCCTCTCGGCGAGAAAAAACAACGCGATGAAACCCGCACGCATCAGCGAAACAATCCAAAGATATGCGTGAAGGCCCCAATCCGCACCGGACCCGCGCGAGAACACAGCCTAAACCCTCCCGTGACTAGAGAAGGCCCGTGTCCAGCAGTGGGACGCAAATAGGCTGTAGTAAAAGTAATAGTAGCAGCTTCTCAAACTCTTATTTTCCATACTAATCATTGCTTAAGTTTTAATATTACAGGCAACAGATTCGAAAACCGGCGAAAGGTGTAAAGGCAGACCACAAAACAACGTTTTTCAGAAATTCCTTAAGTTCGTCTGTCCGTCCGCTTATCTGAGTCAAACTCCGAAACCACCGAACCGATCCGAATGCAGCTCACAAGAGTAGATGTTTGATTAAAATCGGATGTCAGAAGGAAAAGCCATCGACAAATCCATATTCCACGCAGACGAAGTCGCGAAGCACAACTAGTTATTCATAAGCCTAAATCTTATTTTATAAAAGACATATTACCACCGCAACGCCCTCGCACGCATAACCAATGTACTTGGATTTAGGCCAATATTATTACGTCTATGATTAGCCCTTTTAGCGATGTTTTTTTATAACCTGTTGGAGTGTCCCACTGTTGGGCATAGCCTCCCCTTTTTCCCGCCAGATGTCCGTTTGTCCGTTTAGCGATGTAACCTCCCTCTATAAATGACTGGCGATCAACAATTGATATGTTGTGTTTAAACGCGCGCCCGTGCTTGTGAAAGTGAACGTCGCTTTGATCGGCGAACGTGTAAACGAAGCATCAAAGTCAATATACTTCTGACTATCTGTGTATGGACCATTTTTACTTAATCTATTTTGCGACGACAGCGTCACTCAAATTTTGGTAACTAACAACTGGTACCACTCCTTAGTGTGCCCGTATTGAACATTGAGTCGCGTACCCAAGTTCCTTCTTAGTGTTAAAAATATAGGAAACTATCTTCTGTCCGCGATTTCGTCCGTACGGAATCTGATCACCGCGCTCCCGCAAGAACCACGCGCTCTCAGGATGGCGCATACTCTATCTCCATATCAAATTTCACTCATAAACCGGCCAATCACTTTGACGCGTAGTAAGGATAACAAACATACAAACACACTTTCACATTTATTATATTAAAATTGATTATTGAGAATTCACCATGAACCAGCAATAAATAGTACGAACACTGTCTTCACGAATTTTGTGACGCAAGTGTAAACTTGCCCTATTCAATTATGTGTAAACGCGCCTTTGTCTATGACTCAACTCCTTATAATCTATGGTGTGGTAACCATTTATATTATGTTGCTACTATTTATTTAAGAAAGATTCAAGACCCGAGTGATTTTGAATGTGTTATTATATGAAGTGCAATATGAAATGGAAAAGAGAATTTCCTTTTATTTAAGTTTTAGCTTCTATTAGTCCGACTACAACACAGACTACGTCTATTTTCTCGTTTACAAAACGTGAAAATGTCGCCGGCAAACCTTATTACATTACTACAAGCTCCACGCCGTGTCAATCTTCTGAGGTAAGACTATGTCATTAAAATTATCACTAGGTAATCTGATTATTTACCTTACAACAAAGCCTATTAAATATTACGCAAATTGAACTTTGACAACCAAAACGACTGGTTTTCTTTTTCCCAATTTTTTACAATACCGTGGAAAATAAGTTCCCGATATTAATAAAATAAATTCCTTTTGAGGTTTGAACCTCTAGCTAAATAAACCGCTAAGTTTTTTACATAAATTATGACTAAGTTTCTTTATTTCAATATACCTTTGTTTCAGATTATATTCACTGTTCAATGAAGAGAGTCTAAGAACCGACTTTGCATACGAAATTTCTAGAACCGAATTTCAACGTGACTCCAACAACTTCTAGCTAAAATGATGATTCTCCAATAAGATTCTAACAGGTAGCCTATCTTATTCAAATATCTTTATCACTCAAACTAGATATGCTGAATATATCATTATTTAAGTTGAATGCACTACAAAGAAAATTTTGAAGTATCTATGAAAGTGAAATTCTAACCAAATGTCATTCAATCTGAGATTTATTATTCAATTCAATTCAAAAATTCATTTCTGGCAAAGTCCATACCCAGCACCAGCAAATGAAGACCACATTATACCAACAATAGAACCATAGAATTACAAATTAAATCTAATTTCACATTCTTTTATTTTAGCGCTCCGGGTATCCCTAAAGTACTAAGACGTCCACCTTCAAGATATCTGTACCATATGGAAATGATTACACCACCATAAGGATTTCAAGGACAAAACCGCAGCTGAACAAATCTACAGACTAAAATAGGATTATTAGAAGAAATACTTTGTGTCTAAGCGTACAACAAAAGTTCTTGTACTCATATCTAAATAAACGGTTTCTTTTCCTCTTAAAAAAATATCTCAACATCATCATCATCATCATCATCATCATCATCATCATCATCATCATCATCATCATCACAGCCGATAGACAGACATCCTCTGCTGAACATAAGCCTCCCCCAAGGCGCGCCTCTCAGACCGGACCTGTGCCACTCGCATCCACCGCGCTCCCGCGACCCTCACAAAGTCGTCACTCCATCTTGTTGAAAGCCCACCGATCAGCTCGTCTACCGACTCGCGAACGCCACTCCAAGACTTATAAAAATCCTACCTGCCCCCAAGTGTTAAACTTTTAATTAGTTAAACAATTTGTAATCTTCCAGCAGAGATAAGTTATAAGATGAAAGTTATTTACTGTTTAAATGGGTAAAAGTAACAAGGTAAGTTTTAAAATACAAACAATGACTTTCCATTTTCACAGGCAACAATTGTGCTCCCGAAGAGCCATTTCCCTAACAAAACTATACCAAATACTAAAACTATTATCCTGGACATTAGGCACCAATTGTAACTACCCCCCCCCAACCTCATATTAAATTTATATTATACCTACCTAAAACTAATCGAATGGCCAATGAAGTCTAGTGATAACGAAATAGGACTACTGTTGTGAACCGATGATAACCTAGGTACTTTTAGTCATGATTTACGTATTTAAAACTTTACCTTAAAGAACATGAAACAGTACAAATACCCAACTCAAGTAATATTCAAATTCCTATTAAATAAAGATCCTACTGCCTTCATGTTTGTTAGAAAATATTTTAGTTAGTAATGCAAATTATGTCATAGATTAAATAGGGCAGAGTAGTCACTCCTTAATTAGTATAGCTAGATAAGACAAAGAGTAAATAAGTACAGACAGTTCTTTTAAGATTTTGTAAACAAACATTGTTTTGAAATAAACATTTATTCAACTGGATTTTATGATATAATGTTCTTTGGCCTCTGAAGGAGGGAAGGAGCTCAACCCCGCTCCCGTGGTTGCTACCACGTGGGCTAAACCCATTCCTATGGTCCACACCCACTACTGGACAGACCCCTAGCCATAATAATAAGAATATTCTTTTTAAGGTCTTGTGATGTCATTCGGTTTGTATAGTTTACAAGGGAAAAGAGGGTTCTAAATTCCATAACTCATATTCTTTAATATGGAATTATATTTGACTTATTGATCTTACATTAAAGCTTATTTATTGCATACAAATGAGTCAATAGCTTTGTCTTGCTAGATGTCTGGTAAATCTTATATTTGATTTATTATTTTATTATATAATAATGAACTATCAATTGTCGCTAGAGGTAGGTGCCATCCGTTGTTTCGTAAGCTGTTACCTCGGGTAATTTCCCAAGCTAGATTGAAATCTCATCAAAGCTAATCAGGTAAAAGGTTTTCAAATACTTCTTTCTAGTACTTGAATTAAAAAATTGTTATAAGTTTTAATCTAAGATCAACTTCAAGAATTATTTATTCATAATATATGTCATTACTCAAGCAGTCTTTATAAACTTTTAGATTGGTTTAGAAGCTACCACTGGTTCGGAAAAACTTACTGCTGAGAAGAGCCGGCAAGAATCTCTGAAGAGTTTCTTGAACATTCCTTGTTGAATATAAATAATTTAGAATATTCTGACACATTCAAAGGTCTGGTCTTAAATTTACTCAGTATCTTATAAAATTAGATAGTTAAACCATCAATTCTGATTACTTTCCAAAGCTCTGAATTGACAAGAGAACTTTGGTAGATTTATTAAGAATCCTATTTAGTTAGTCAATCCATCAATTCTGATTACTTTCCTAAGCTCTGAATTGACAAGAGAACTTAGGCAGATTTTTTAATATTTCTATTGTAATTTACATTTACTTTCAAGATTTGTAAGCATTCGCTGCATCCCACAGCTCCCCATTTAAATGCGTAAGAGTGATGTAAATTAATTCAAATGAAAGTTTCAGGATGGGTTGCTTCCCTGTGTGCCTGACCCTAAGACCCTATACCCGTGTGATCGAGTCTGACCGAAATTGGACTGGGTGACAGAACAGACTCTTGTGTTGATGAGCGTGAAAATATAAATATATAAACAGAAGACTAAATTCGACTGAACATGAGAGATCTTCCCAAATCACACATGCACACCCAAACTCAGGAGGCACTAAGGTTGGCCCTGCTTCGTATAATGCACAACCCCTGGACTCGCCTCAGAGCACCAGTTCACTCCTACCCCTAGAATTTAACCCTTCCCCACGTAGGATAAATAGCTTGAATGTACGTATATCCCATGGCAAAGCCGCGTTTCAACCCAAGCTATCGTCTCCTAAAGACACGACTTTTGTCCTATTCAAATCTCACTGGAGTTTTAAACAATATATAATAAATCAAGTAAGAGATACGTAAATAGTCAAAGAATTCCACAATAATCTCCACTTACTTAGAGACTAAAATGAAAATCAATGACTACCAATAAGGAACTCCAAGGAGATGTGAACCGTTCCGCGTTTCAAAGAAAACTGCCTCCCCACTCCACATTACGTTTCCTCGCGAATCTTTTGTTTTCCTAATTCAAAACCCCAGCTTTTCCTAATTTTTGAATCTAGAAAAATGTCAAGAAAGCCGACCGCTGAAGCCAGACACAATAAAATCTAATAATAAATTAAACATTATGAACTCTTTTAATAAATTTCTGTCATTTAATGTTATATAAATTATATTTCTAATTGATTTGAGAATTATGTATACCCTCTCACTCTAATAAGTTTTTTGAAACTCAATGCTCCTACTCACAGCGACACCTAGCGTTTAAACATTGAACTCAATACTTCAACTAAAAACCTCCCGTATTCCAAGTTGACCATGTTTCAAGACCTACCAAACAACTCCAAACTTTCCCGTTAGATGTCACTAATTTTTACTAGACATTTAACTAAGCAAGTTTTATGGATACTAAAATTCTGAATTTGATTCCCGACAGCTTAGTTATGATAATCTCACGAACCTCAATATTAATTAATTTATTAAGTTTCTTAATAACTAGACAAGTGACAAACTGGTTAGTTACAACCAACTATGGCATGTGAGGTATCGTTGAATAGGTATTTAAAAATCATTATTAGGTTTCTTTGACCATTTTTCAGACAAAAGAACCGTTTATGATTTATAACGATTCAAAGTTCCTTTACTAACCACGTAAAGTAGGTACCTGCCCACCCAGTAGTAAATCCGTTCGAATTAGCAACACAGGAAATAATCTAGACCAACGAGTCTTCAAGCAGGTCACGACGACTATAAAATAATAATAATGTTTTTCATAAATCTCAAACTTCAATCAAGTACACGCATGTGCAATGTAGTGTACCAGTAGCGTCATCTATCCGTTGACTTGAAGACTTTTAGTATCGTTATTACATTTAAAGTGTCAATAGTGTTATTTACATACTTAATACAGTGAAATATAACCTAATTGATTATAGGTACCAATTACACTAGTCAGTACTCAGCGCTCGTAAATAAATAAAATAGCTACCTAATACTCTAATGTAGTACCAGTAGCGCCATCTATCGGTTGACTTGAAGAATTCTAATAGCGTCAGGCTTATGTAGCTTTTTGAGCCGGGTTAGGTCTCTAGAGGGATTAATAATCAGTAATTTAGATCATCGCAAGCTACTTAATAATCCCCACGATAGCAACTCTCTCCATGAAATGACAAGATTGCGGAATTTACGGTCTTATAATCCCTAACTAAAAATAGTAAAATAAAAAAAGTTAATTAAAAAAAACAAAAAACCCGACTGCGTAAAAAACTAAAAAGAAAAAAACAAGACTACTTAGTTCAGTAGTAGCTACTGAGAAATGACACCATGGAAATAATTTCATGTTCGACACTAACATAAATCAAATATTGATCGCTATTGAGGAATCTAAAGATGCCTACAGTCGGGACCCATTTAAAATATAGGTTAAAATGTTACAAATAATGGGTCCCGACTGTAGGCATCTTTAGATTCCTTTAGAACTTTGTCGACTAAGGCCCGGTTCCTATATCCACGAAACGCCTCGTTTTGCCTACGGACGGTTGATTTTTGACATTTGTTCCATAGAGAATCTGTCAAATTTTAACCGTCTGTAGGCAAAACGAGGCGTTACGTGGATATAGGAACCGGCCCTAAATCGTTTGCAAGTAGAAATTTCGTTCGCCCCGCCCCTCATTAAGTTAACGAATCAGCAGCTTTCAAATTAAGAAAAGATCAGTTTTTATGACTAGTTTAATGGCTTTCGGGAAGTTTCGCATTTGGCCAGTCGTGGTCAGTTGCACTTAGCACATCTGTGTAGACACACCATCTCCCGCAACCGTAACATTATCAATAGTTTCTCAAACAAAATATTTTACTACATAGGTATGGTCAGGGTTTTTTTAGGATTCCGAACCTCAAGAGTCTAAGTACTTCTTTGCTCCTAAGTAAATGTTCTCAGCTTCACCCCAAGGTCGACTGATAGAAAATGATTGTAGCATTAAGTCTGCCTTTTGTACACTGCATTATTTTTGTTGGTGCAATAAAGAGTTTAAATAAATAAATATACTATTACTACAGCCTATTTACGTCTCACGGCTGGGCACAGGCCTCCTTTCATGCCCAATGCGGATTGGGGACTTCACACACACCTTTGAATTACTTCGCAGATGCGTGCAGGTTCCCTCACGATGTTTTCCTTTCCGAAAAGCTCAGTGGCAAATTCAAATTGAATTTCACACATAAGTAAACTAGAGGTGCGAGCGGGAATCGAATCCCCGACCCTCTGCATGAGAGGCGGTAGGTCGAACCACTAGGCCACCACGGCTTGTAAGTTGCGATGATAAGTACTTATAATGATATAGTAGGTACGTACGTAGGTACCTACAAATAATAAGTTTTCTACGGGTAAGAACTAAAGAAAACCTACACTTATATCTTAGCTAGCTTCTGCAGTAGTCACCTGCGCCCGGATCGAATTCAGGTATCGTGTTCCTAATGAAAATATGCGTTTTTCCTGGATACATAGTAGCCTGTTCCCTAGTTTCCAGGGACTAAAACCATTTCCGTACAAAATTTCATCTAAGTAAATCGGTAAGTACTTACAGCTTTAGGTTTGAACAGGTGACAGATAGACAAACAACGTTACATTCGCATCTATAATATTAGTAACATCATCATTTCAGCCAAAAGACGTCCACTGCGGGATATATGCCTACATTGCTAGTTGATACACTCAAAAGCAATGAAAACGGGTCACTCTGTATGAAAAAATCCTATACAAAGTGACCCGTTATCATTGCTGTTGAGTGTAATTATTACAATCAAAACCAAAATAATTGTATGCACGGCTTTAAAGGAATGAAACCGTACAGCGGTATTTCTTTATCTATGGCAGTTTACATACTCATTAGTGTAAATTAAGAACCTGCTAAAGATATCTCGCAAGAACTTTTTTAAACTAAGAAGGTATCTTTTTCACTGAAACGAAAATCCAAAGTGGTTTGGCCTTATTAATTTGTTTTGCCCGACTGCGCTAGAAGGAGGGTTATGTGTTTCGAGTGTATGTACGTTCTTTTGCACACTCTGTAGCCTAAATGGGATTGGTGGATTTTAGCATGCGAGGTATCCTTAGATTCGTCTTAACTGACACCGGGTTGCAATTGCAAAAAACAAAATGGCTGACTTTTGAAGGCATTTAAAAAATTTTTCGTCAAAGTCTATCGAGTGGAGTATCAAAATAAAGGGTTTAATGAACGGATTATAAAAATATTATACTGTGACATCAAAAGTTTTTTTGCAGTCGGGTAGTATATTTTTTTTTTAAAAAATCGAGGAATTTACAGGTTTATTTTACAGTAGCTGGCGCCGGCGAATTCGACTTCGAAAAATAAAAAAATAAAAACCGCCTTCAAACTCCGACAGACTGCGATGTCAATGTCAAGTTCACTATATGATTATCATTTCTTTGGGTAAAATTTTTTCGGCTACAGTTTTCAAACATTACTATAGAAGTACATAAGTAACTCTGAAGTCCTCAAAATTGACACCAAAATCATCTACGTGCTAGCAAATTTCGAGGAGTTCCCTCATTTTCTCATGGATCCCATCATCAGAACTGAACCAAATTAATATGGGACCAACTTGGAAGTACCACCTTTCGATCAAAAAAAGAATCATCGAAATCGGTTCACGTTTACTATTTATTTTTGATGAACATACATAAAAAAAAAAAAAGATTCCGACGAGTTGAGAACCTCCTCCTTTTTTTGAAGTCGGAAAAGAAAAATAGCCTCGGGACACGAATTTATTATCTTCGTACTAAATTTTATTGGTAGGTCTTAATGGTTTAAGCTTGAAGAGGTACCTAACAGACAGATAAATAGAGCGAGTCATTTTCATATTTATTATATTAGTGTGAATATATAGTTAAGACATCCACTTCGCCGTGCAGAGGTAAAACATAAACAAAACTTGACCCAAACCAAAACTTTGTTCAAAGTTTGACCTCCAATAAATTGCCACCGTCCTTCACTTGGGCCGACTTTCAGAACTATAAACGTTTGTCTTGCGACGTCTTCCAACAAAAACACACCCAAAACTCGAACCCAGAACCTTTGAGCCTCTTCACCTAACCAAACTCGCTGGACAATTAAAATATACCAAGTACTGCAAAGCTGAAAAGACACTATTTGCTTAGGCGTTAAGTCGCTAGTAGGTAAGTAAACCTTGAGCTCACTTAGAAATTGCTTAGAAACTCACTAACTAGGTAATATTAAGGTTCTGGAGGATCAAAATTCTTGGATAAAAGTAAAGCAGTGAAGGCTCAAAAGATTTTCACTATTATTTAAAATTACAAAATATCGTGATCTTTTCAAGATTTGTTTCTTCACAACATGTTTTTAAGAATTTTGAGCTCTTGAATTGGCCTCTTGCAAGTTATACTTAGTAACAAAATACACTACACGACACATAGGATTTCCCATACAAAGTGACCCGTTTTCATTGCTTCAACAGCAATGAAAACGGTAACGGTAAACGGTGTAGTAATGAATACTACTACTACAATATTTACGTCCCACTGTTGCATATAGGCCTCCTCTCAACATCAACCGTTGTTCCCACTCAGACTCAGTGTCTATTCCATCAGATAACGAGTGAAATAAAAAGAGTTTTAAAAACAAGATGGACCAAATTTTCCAACAACATCATCATCATCATCATCATTTCAGCCGAAAGACGTCCACTGCTGGAAATAGGCTTCCCCCAAGGCTCGCCACTCAGACCGGTCCTGTGCTACTTGCTTCCACCGGTTTCCCGCAACCTTCACAAGGTCGTCGCCAACAACATCATCCATATAAAATGTCGCAGTAAGTAAGATCTGTCGTTAATTTTATACTCGAAAAGCGGGCCAAGTCCTTACTGTCCTCCAGGACATCGAAATGGTAAATCCGCGCCATTATTACGTTCGTTAGGATTAAAGATAAACCAGGTCACTGATAGCGGGTTCCTATAGGGAATAAAAGGGACTCGAAACTTGACAGACCTTAGTTCGTGGAGTAGGTAAAAAATATCTGAGAATTTGTGGATCCTTTTGTGCGATGCTTAGCAAAATAAAGACGATATGAGATTTTATAAGTAACACAATATAGTAATCTATATCTATACTTACTAAAAATAATCTGTAGAAAAGTCGCATCTGTAACATGAAAATTAACAAAACCAATCAAGTCGAGGGGCCTATACATATAACGACACTGAACACAAAAAAACGGTTTTGGAAAAATTGTCTACATATAGGCTACTTTTTGTTCCGAAAAAACACACAGTTCCCGCGGGAACGCTCTCATAATAGTAATCAATATAGATTTCCCGTTAATCATATTTTGAAACGTAGATGCCTTTTGTTAAATTTTCTATAAATATATACCTATCTTGTGGTTCATAGAAACATAATCATTTATTATTTCACAAAAGATATCCCTTTTTGTGATTTAACTAGATATATCATTTGAATTTTGTAAATAAGTACCTACATACAATCAGACGTTTCAACTGAGATTTTAAACTCCTTGCATGACGATAGATATTTAGGTCAAACTACTGGGTTAATACAGCTCTACGTACTTTCTACTCCTTCCGACCTCAAATCACCCGTGAAAATTCTTTAGGTACCTCCTAGGCAAGTAATTTTCCAAGGAACTTCATCAGCACTTTAAGACAGGTCAGATTCCAAGGAGAACATCTTACGAAGTCTTTAGAGCACATTAAGTGGTTAACCAGCAAGTTAAACACAAATTAGCTAAAGTAGACTAACTGCGAGTACTGTCTAAAATTAGCTTAACCACACTCCCGAAACATAGTTCAACATAATCCATCACACTTAGCGTCTACCTAAAGCCGGGTTGGCTCATACGGTAAAGCACTGCAACTCACTCAGGAAAATGTTGCAAGTTTCTGGCTTCAAAAATAGAGGAAGTTATAAATTCGGAGACTTGATTTCAACCTTGCGTTCATTTACCCCGAAGAAGCCGTGGTGGCCTAGTGGTTCGACCTACCGCATCCCATGCAGAGGGTCGGGGGTTCGATTCCGGCTCGCACCTCTAAGTTTACTTATGTGCGAAATTCACTTTGAATTTACCACTGAGCTTTTCGGTGAAAAAAAACATCGTGAGGAAACCTGCACGCATCTGCGAAGTAATTCAAAAATGTGTGTGAAGTCCCCACCGCACTGGGCCCGCGTGGGGACTATAGCTCAAACCCTCTCGTGATGAGAGGAGGCCTGTGCCCAGCAGTGAGAGGCAAATAGGCTGTAGTAGTAGTTCATTTACGGATCTTTAAAAAATTTGTTTTGGGCTTTACAGGTAACTACAAATTTCATATGATGGTGGTATTCATGAAGAGAATATTAAGTTAATACTTAAATATTTTCAAATACAAAACAGTTGTTTAAGTCGCCCTATAGTCATGATTGAAAACTAGGTACGTATGCGTAACAATCGTTGGCAAAAAAAAAACTTAATTTACCGGCAGCCTTCGTCAACTCAATTCAATTCAATTCAATTCAATCATTTATTCAGCAAATTGGCCACATAGGAGCACTTTTACACGTCAGAAAAATAATTTACCAACCCAAAACCTTTTACTAAACTTTAAAGTGTGTCTGCGTTAGACGGTTTTTTTTCCTTGGGGTTACGAGGTTGTAAACGCTGACGAAATCAATGGATCAAAAGTGCCGGTACGGTGGCGATGTTTGCGACATTTTGCGGAGTAGCCACTAGGTTGAAAGCTTCAAAGGACCGATGAAAAGCAGCGAAAGCAGCTCTTTTTTATGAGCTCTAGCTCGGACAGGTTTGGGTTTGGTGGAAGGGATAAAATGTAGCGAGAGTTTCAATTTAAATTATTTTTTCTGTTGGGGTGTTGTGCCACTCGCATCCACCGCATTCCTGGGGTCTTTACTTAGGCCCACTTGCACAAGCCGCTAACCTCGCGTTAGCCTCTTAACCCACGTCAAATTCATACAAATAAATCCGAGTTAAGCGGTTAACCCGAAGTTAACAGCTTAATGCAAGTGGGTCTTATTCATCACTCCATCTTGTTGTCAAAAAATGTATCGGCGGCGACTTTTGCAATCTTTAACGTGAAAATTGCATTTACCTACTACATAGGTAGCTTTATTTGCATAATTCTATACTATTTTTTCCAATTATTTTCTCACTTTCTTTACCTCACACCTTATGCACCCCATATTAAGCTAGGCAATCCATATCCATCCATATTATTAATATTATAAAGTAACTCTGTCGTGTGTCTGTCTGTCTGTCTGTTATCTCTTCACGCTTCAACCACTCGACCGATTGAAATGAAATTTGGCATGGAGATAGTTGGGGTCCCGGGAAAGGCCATAGGCTACTTTTCATCTCTGAAAAACGCATAGTTCCCGCGAGAACGCGATAACGTAATTCCACGCGAGCGAAGTCGCGGGCAGAAGCTAGTAATATTATAAATGCGATAGTAACTCTGTCTGTCTGTCTGTTACCACTTCACGCTTCAACCACTCGACCGATTGAGATAAAATTTAGCATGAAGAGTTGGGGTCCCGGGAAAGGCCATAGGCTACTTTTCATCTCTGAAAAACGCATAGTTCCCGCGAGAACGCGACAACGGAATTCCACGCGAGCGAAGTCGCGGGCAAAAGCTAGTTTACTATATAACATTTGAACTGGGATTACTTCAAATAACAGATAAATTTGTAACTGTACCCAGCTACCTCTCATGCCTTGTTGCACCTCCGACCGTCCAAATATTTGCAGAGCCAGCGCCGTGCAGTATGAACACACCAGTTTCACCGCTGTCCTGTCTTTTGTCCCCTGTTTGACCGACTTCCATACAAATTTGTAGTTGCTTGCAACAAGGGGATTTACATTAATCATACATGCATGAGTTTGCCAATTGGATTTTTGATACAAGGCAACTAGGGAAGGTAGGTAGTACTTAGATGACCTAAAAATATGTTTTTTATTTAACAAGAGGATTCAGTACGATTGTATACAGATTATTTACCGTTCAGACCAAAATGAATAATTTTACTTATCGAAGTTAGATTCCAACTGCGCTGGAGCGAACCCCCAAGAACGTTGAAATGTAATACAGTACAATCATTAGTGGCAATTTCACTACCTGTTTCTCAGATTAACTTAAGTATAAGCCTTATATGCCGAGCCGTGGAAGCCGTGGTGGCCTAATGGTTTGACCTACCGCCTCTCATGCAGAGGGTCGCGGGTTCAAATCCGGCTTTTTTACCACTCAGCTTTTCGGTGAAGGAAAACATCGTGAGGAAACCCGCACACATCTGCGAAGTTATTAATGGATTTGTGTGAAGTCCCCAATCCGCACTGGGCCCGCGTGGGGACTATAGCCCAACCCTCTCGTGATGAGGGGAGGCCTGTGCCCAGCAGTAGGCTGTTGTAGTAGCCTTATATGCTTCTCGCGTAGAGCAAATGCAATAAATATTCGAAGACAAGGCTGTAGACGCCCAAATCACCTGATAAAGGTGAGAGCGGCCATGATTTATTATGAGTATACTCCACGTGGATAATATTATCCTTTTTCTTTATCTGAAGCGAGTCACGATTTGGGAATAATAAGGAAGATTTATCTCAAAATCCCGGTGAGTCTAATATTCATATTCTTTTAATCGATTGTAACCATGGTATTATTCGTACAATAGATAGAATAGATATAACAGTATGGACTCTTCGCTAATAGTTAATATTTTACAAAAGTATTTGTTCATTGGGCACCTAGACTAGACTCAAGAACTTTACTAAATAAAAACTGGCCAAGAAGCGAGTTAAACTCGCGTGGAGAGGGTTCCGACCCTTGATTATTTACAATGACGTCATTTTCAAACCGTTTCACAGGATAAGCACTTTTATATGATAGATTTCACATACCATGGACTTCTTCATATTTTTCCTGTAATCTATAGGTCAATAACTATCCTCCGTATTTTTTCAAAATTTTTAGTTCCAGTGGTTTCGAAGATAAGGGGCGGGAATGGTAATTTTTCGCCTATTTTCTTAAATAACTCGAAAAGTATTGACCAAAATACAAACAAAAAAATATATTTGTGATCCTCATAAAAAGTACTTTTATTTGATATGTCACACGATATAGTTTGAAAAACTTCATTGATATTTTTTCAAATTTAGTCCCCAGAAATTGGGTCTATGTTTAAAATTTATTTATTTTCGTTACACGTCCGTCTTTGGGTCACAAACTTACACATACGTACCAAACTTCAACCTAATTTGTCCAGTAGTTTCGGAGAAAATCGACTGTGACAGACGGACGGTCAGACACACAGCTGATCCTATAAGGGTTCCGTTTTTGCCTCTTGAGGCTCGGAACCCTAAATATCAAACAGACATCGCATTGAGTACTGTTAATCATTTGAAGCCACAAGTGAGTGCATAAAACCTAATCTGACTAAACTATTGTCAGAAGAAGCCGTGGTGGCATTGACAGGGTTACCAGAGGATCGGTCGGTAGTTGAAATCCGGCTCGCACCTCTAAGAATGCAAAATCCAATTTGATGGGGAGGATTCCCTTTGCAATGTTAAAAAAATACTAAATATTACAAAATATTGTCCCAACTTTGATAAAAAATCCTCTTATAAACATATTTCACGTTACTGTATAAAATAAATAAAATGTGCTAGCGATGGTGTTGGCCAATAACGCATTGATCCCCGATAGAATAACGACGTAACTGTGGGATCATGTTGTGTTACTTACATCGTTCTAGTTCGAGGGTGGGTTAGTATGACGAATAGGGGTAATAGCCGTCGGGCGGGAAATATGGCGACTATCGGCCGGACGCGTCGCCAGGGTGCCGTTGCGGGTATCGAAAGATTTTAATCGCTTTATAAATATTAATAGTTTTTGGCGCTGGACCAGGCTTTTCAGGGGACTAAGAGTATGTTGTCTTGGTGAAAAAATGCGGACTCTGTAAAATTAAGAAATGGGGAACGATAGAAAATATCTTATGACAAAGTGTAGCGAACACAGAACTGTAATTCTAAGTCTGTAATAGCGAATTTTTTTTGCTATGTGATAATGATTTATTCGTAGCGTCTATCTGCTTAACGAAAATTAGATCAATGAAAAAAAAATAGGTTGTAGTGTGGTTTAACAATAGTCTTATTCGATGACCAGAAGTGTGAGAACTGGATAGTGTAGTTGGTTGCTTGCTCACTGCCCCGGATAACCGATGGAAGTGCAGGATTATTTAATTATAAAACTCCTAAGCATGAAGTGGCGCCCGAAAAATTTTAGGTAATTATTAATTACATTCGACTCAAGAGCCGTTCATTTGCCTTTACTGTCTATACGTTAGTTAAACTATTTACACAAACGGCTACTTTGACAATCGTAGATCAAGGCTATAATTACAGCAATAAATAAGACGGTAATTTCCAATTATCTGCCAGATTAACTGCGTCCGGGAGGGTCAGAAATACGTTACACGAAATTTTAAATTCGTTTCACTCTCTCTCTCTCTCTCGTTTACTCCATTGATCTACTAAAGTAGAGACTGAAAGGGACAGAATGAGGCAAAATGACTTTAGACATAGACGAAGTGGTTGGTCGAAGAGTTATGTCCAAAGAGACGGTACTGACTGAGAAATGGGCTAAACATAAATACGCAGCACATAAATGAAGATAATTACTTAAGTTTTGTTTGCTCCTAAAGGTACAGTCAAGGGCATTAATATGTGTACACTTTTGAATCCTATTCCGTTGTGTTAAGGTCCAAAAGTGTATACATATTAATGCCCTTGACTGTACCTACGCCCGAGAATAAAAAAAAAAACAATAAATGCAATTACTAGTGTTATTATGTCGTAATTTTGCGCAGCATGTATCATCATCATAATCACCTAGCTTAAACAATTTTCTTGAAGGAAAATGTCTTACCAAATTGATTCATAGTTTGACACCTTTAAACAATGAAACGAAACTGATCAAGCTTAAATCTCTTAGGCCCAAGCTCTTTGATATTCAAAATTCTTGTCAGTAATTTACAAACTGAAGTAACTATTCGTTCAAGTTCTCATGAAGACCCTTTGCCCTTGGACGAATAGCCAGATGGAGGCTGTCTAATCATCTTATATCTATCGAGTAAAGGGCGCCACAGGCTCAATTAATTTGTCGGCCTAAATGTAATTTTTACCTCATATTTGATATTATCAGAGTCTTATTTAGTCTCTAATAAATAATCTATTAGTCTATATTAATACCTATTAGATTTTTCTATGCTGTTTTTTCGTGTGAAACGAGAGCTCTAATGGTATATGGTATGTATGCGTAGCGAAATCAGACCAAATGTAAAACATTACTACAAACATACTTTACTTTGATCCAGTTTTCGACTTGCAGATGGAAAAATGCTGAACTTTTCATGCGCGCGAGAAAGGAGTAGGAAAACTAAAAATCTTCTGCCCTGATTTTTTGTGAACTTGATAGATTTTTGTGAGCGTTCTATTAGATATGTACCTACGTAAAATGTCACTTTGTGGGACCCTTTGTCCGGTTTTATGTTGAACAGGCCGAGTTCGCCACCTGTGCCGGCCTCAGGCGGCGCGGGGAAAATTTAGTGTCTCATTCACTCCTTAATTAAACAGTAATACTTTGAAAACTTGTTCAAGATAGTGACAGTTTTAATTGAAAGTTTCGCCTGCTGTTTAAAACTTAACTGCTATATTATTAAAATTTTCTTAAAACAAACAATATCCCTCTCCCGACTGCCACAAGACGGTGGGAACACATATGGTCGATTTTTTTATCGACGTTATCATTGTAGATGTTTTTACGAAATATAAATGGCTTTACCTGGTTCCTACTCAGAATTTAGAGAAACTTCTAAAATACCTACATACGAACCGTGACAGCAAAAAGTTTCCAAGTAACTCTTGAATTTGATAAAAGTTTCTAAACGGCCTATAAAAATTAATAGAGTTGACGCACTGCATTCCATCTGACCTATTGGTGTCAAATTAAAATTAAATCATTTATTCTTAAAAATATTTAAACTACTATCAAACAAGCTTACACTAATATCTTTGTAAACCATTATCCGTTTAGTATACGACGTTATTTTTTATACACTAACAAGTAACTGTAAAACTTGTAAAAGCCTTTATCTTTATTCATAAATGTGTACAGTCATAAAACAAGACGTCTTGAGTTACGTCATTAACTAAAAGCATTTGAAATAAAGGCGAAGAAAGCTCGGTAAACTTTCATTGTTGCTGAAGCTCATCGCCCTGAGCCCTGAGTTAGTCCAGGAAATGTACGATGGCATATTGCAATAATAACATTTAAAATATACCAATAATAAGGTCTGGTGAATTCAGGAGAGCATTATTACGTTGGTTCTTTTTCTAGTATCTAAGTTAAAAAGATTGCTCTTCTAATAATTAATGGATTTTGCACCTCGCAGCAATGGGAAAACTAACGAAGTGTTTTTTTATAGGATGAAAAGTTCCGTAACAGATAACCATGTTACCCAAGTAACACTAAGAGTTAATTTTGAGTGCTATAAGGGTGGTATTATGGCGGTCACTAACTCTAACAGTGTTAGAAGAGCGCTAGAATAGGTGGTATATCGGCGCTATAAGCCGATATAGCACCGATATAGCGCCATTTTGGCATAACTTTTTAGCGCCTTAAGTGCTATAATAGCGCTATAACAGTGTTAGTGGCCACTATCAAGCGCTACAATGGCGCTACAAAAGCGGTCACTAACTCTTAAAGTGCTACAACGGCGCTACAATAGCAACCACTAACACTTAAAGCGCTACAATGGCGCTACAAAAGCGGTCACTAACTCTTAAAGCGATACAATACTCCATAATTAAAGCTTAAAGTGGCAGAGTTGCGGTACTATCGCTCTTAGTGCTAGAGTGGCGCTACAATAGCTACTACTAACACTTAAAGCTCTACAACGGCGCTACAACAGCGATTACTAGCTCTGAAAGCGTTACAATACTCCAAAATGAACGCCTTAAACTCTTAAAGTGGCGATATATACATAAGGTTATATCGAAGAATATTTTAGTTTGACAGCTTATAGTTTTGTTGCATTTATAAAGTGTCTTGTGATAATTTAATGGCTGAAAGTGAAGTTAAATTAAGGTACTTTACATTTCGTGAGTGAGCTTGTGATTCCACAGGAAATCAATTGCGCAGGTAAGTTTACTGTGAAATACTATACATATTATTATCAAATTCTGAAAGGGCTTTCATTTTAGTGGCTTTTTGCAGAATCATAACAAATGTATTGGTGTAGAGCATTGTTACAAATATGTAAATATCCGATAAAAATAAGTTTAATGATTCATTTTCTTTATAAAAGAACATCGGCATTCCGTGTCTATGCTATATACTTAAACATTTAAGAATTTTATAGGTCATTTGTAATGTTTTGTGTGTAATGTAGATTATTTTATTTATTTATTACTTCAATAGAAATGGCGGACCTGTATGGGCCGCCAAATGAGTGGCTTTTAACTCCTATACCTGCACAAAGGCGCTATAACTCACTCATGGCTCTACAACAGTTCCAGAAATCTCTCTTGTAGCACCCAAAGTGATATAATTGAGTTTTATATCACTTTAAGCGCTATATAAGTATTTTTAACTCCAAAAGAGTTCGCTAGCACTCTTCTACAACTAAAGCTCTTCTTTAGAGCTTAGGGTGGTAATAATCACTATAGCCTGTAAGGCAGCAGGCTTCAGCTGTATAATAGCGATAACAGACGCTCTTCTATCGCTGTTATAGACCTGAAGGAGTTAGTAGACACCACTATAGCACTGTTAGGGTTAAAAGTACGAAATTATATCCTTTATAGAACTTAAAGAGTTATATCATGCTAAAAGCGATATCACTAACTGCGTAACCTGCACAAGAGTGATTGTAGTCGCTGTTATACGAGTTTAAGCTTATTATAACTCTCTTATAGACCCTTTTTACGCTCTTTAGTGGTAGTAAACTCTATTAAGCCTTTTGTATCGCTGTAACAGTTAATGGTGGCTATTGTAGCACCCTTGTAGCACCTAAGGCTATAAAATAAGCTCTATATGTCGCTAATGTGTTACTTGGGTAGTTAATGTAAATTTAGTTTTTACGTATCTACATGATATTATACGTGATGTTAGCATCTATTTTTGACGATGAAACAACTCAGATGCTTTTAAAAAATGACATCTGTTTATGTGCATTTCATTTCGAAATGTTCAAAAGTGTTTAAAATGTGCCTTCTAGTATCTATAGGCTGCTGTGATTATTTAACACCAGGTAACCCACATAGTCGTTTGTCGGCTTTAGGCATAAAAAAATATATTGGATGTAGCTAGATGACGTACTTAGTCTCACTAAGAATCAAATAACGGTTTTTTTGGTTTGTTCACCAGGATTTCATTCGTTTTATTAAAAGGATTTTTTTAATCCGTAGTCTTCCTTTTAGATCTCCGATTACTTATTACCTACTTAAATCTGAATTATTTTACGAGAATTAACAAAGGGAAGACCGGGAGACGAGCTGTCGGTAGGCCTCCAACAAGATGGAGCGACGACCTTGTGAAGGTCGCGGAAAACCGGTGGAAGCAAGTAGCACAGGACCGGTCGGAGTGGCGAGCCTTGGGGGAGGCCTATGTCCAGCAGTGGACGTCATTCGGCTGAAATGATGATGATGATGATGATGAACAAAGGGAAACTTTAATATTTCGTATTGGAAACTAGCGCTGTAATTCATTGTCTCAAACTTTCGCGATACACACTCATATTAAACACACTACACACGGGACTTAATCGCGTAAAAAACTATTTATATTTTACCTCGACGTTTCGGCCGCGTGGTAATGCTGTAATTATTTACATTTACGTGTTTATTATAGATATTTTACTCCGTCTAACGAAGAAGACTTGGCAATTACTTACCTCCGCGCCTGCCTCCATTTTTCATCGGTGCTGAAGTGGACGCTGTTAAAAAGGACACTTAACTTGTTCCTAGTCTCTTCTAACTCTTTATGTGCAACATATTCTTGAGCTGCTACATGTAATAAATGTTAATGATCTATTCAACATATTGGCCACATATGAATATGCTAGCGCTTCGAATAGGACTCTTGCTGAAAAAAAAATCGGTTGTCTATAAAGTCGGCTTATGGACGATAATTTTACGTGATAACGTCATAAGAAAACATTAATGAATAAGTATGTCCGTTACGTACGTTACGTAGAACATACATCGCCATACATTGCGCCATGTTATTACGTGGGCGCAGCCGGCGTTGATCTATCTAAATATATAAAACTCAAAGGTGACTGACTGACTGACTGACATAGTGATCTATCAACGCACAGCCCAAACAACTGGTCGGAGCGGGCTGAAATTTAGCATGCAGGTAGATGTTATGACGTAGGCATCCGTTAAGAAAGGATTTTGCAAAATTCCCACGGGAACGGGAAAAATCGGGATTTTACTTTTTAATATTTCTGCGCATACGAAGTTGCGGGGAAAAGCTAGTCAATTTATAAGACGCTATCACATCAAAAAAAGATCAGCAAGAAGGCCAACAACTGTGTGTATGTGTTGACCTATTGACCAGAAAAGCACACTGTTTAGGTACTTATACATTTAAAAAAAACAAGCTTCTCATAAACATTCTCTTAATCTGCAACGCAAGATTTGTTTCCCGCAAATATGCGTTCACTGCTTTATTTATATCATTTCATTTCTTCTTTCTTGAATAATAATAAAGAAGAAAAAATATGGTTTAGCGCTTTATACGATTTATGGGGCAAGGTTTTCTACTGCAGACGCCTTGAGAAAATAATGGTTGCTACGAAAAAACAAGATGTTTTTATTAAACTCAAGAGTACCATTCTCAAAGCTATAAAACACAAAAACAGTTAAAATATATATAAATGTACTATTTCACACGGTTAAGTATTTATAAGCTATTTTCACTATTTTCCAATATTTGAAGACATAATTCAACGGCATGTGGCTAACTTCCAGCTCGTTCCAATAATTTAATTTTAAAGGCGCAAGAGCTCGCGAAATAAATATGAAGTCACAAATATGAGAGAATTTTGAAAAATCCGCCCGCACTCGGTCGGCAAATTGGGTTTGCGGCGCTTCGTAGGAAGCGGACGGAGAGGCACACAAAGCTAGGAGATAGGATATTTTATCTACTGCTACTACTACTACAGCCTATTTGCGTCCCACTGCTGGGTACAGGCGTCCTCTCATCACGAGAGGGTTTGGGCTATAGTCCCCACGCGGGCCCAGTGCGGATTGGGGACTTCACACACATCTTTGAATTACTTCGCAGATGCGTGCAGGTTTCCTCACGATGTTTCCTTCACCGAAAAGCTCAGTGGTAAATTAAAATTGAATTTCGCACATAAATAATTTCAGAGGTGCGAGCCGGATTTGAACCCGCGACCCTCTGCATGAGAGGCGGTAAGTCAAACCACTAGGCCACCACGGCTATTTAGCTACGTTTGTCATGAATAAATATGTCTATTCTTTTTTTTCTTTCTTTTCAGACAGTTGTCTATGTTACACTTTATATATGGTACATTTTAGGTATTTAACAGAATACTTCTAGATATGCCTATCTGGCAGTGTGGCCTCAGCCGCGGCCAGGTGATCGAGTTAAGCCGTCCAATTATTTTAAAATCGGCCAAAAGCGCGCCCGGCCTCTGCTACGTTAATGGAATAACCTACCCTGATACTGCGCTCGCTTTACACCATACGACACACTGTGCGACGTACTTGCATTTACAACGAACTTACATTAAAATTTGGCCATTTATATAAACACTTTCTTTACGTAAAAACATTAAATAAAAAAAAAACAAAATACAATTAAAACTAGTTATCTACTTAATGATTAATTAATAATAATTATAAATTATTATTCGACAGTCATTGTACCGATAGTCGAACGGTCTCATAGCGAAGAGTCTCCAATCACACCTCAAGTGACTCTCGCTGGGTGGTTGGGTCAATCAAGGGTCAGATGCAGAAGGCGGTACTCCTGGACACGGCGCGCATCGTCAGGAGGTTCCTCTCTCTATAGCTGTCACCACCGATAGCTTGAGCCCAAGAAAATAATTTAATAAAGGAAATAATCATCATCATCAACAACGACCCATAGTAGTCCACTGCTGGACGTAGGCCTCACCCAATGCACGCCAATGAGCTCTGTCCAAGGCATGCTGCATCCAATCTATACCGGCCACCGGCAAATCGTCACTCCACCTGGCAACAGGGCGCCCTACTCTTCGTTTGCCTTGCGTGAGGCTATGCTATGTTTCCGTTTATTCAGTACCTAACATTTGTTTAGTTTCAAACTTACACTTGGACCTCTGGGTTCTTTTACACGATAGATATTCGAATTTACGGTGGCGTCTTTTCATTTCTTTAACTTTAATGAAGTACCTTAACGATGCCACTGACATTGGAATATGAATTGACGTTATCTCAACTCTCCATAGATTCACGGTCGAGTCGTTTTCGGCAGTTGATTAATAGTACATTACAGACCTAGGGTGGTGAATTCGTAAATGTCCCAGATCGCAGGTTTCTGTGGCCCTAACCGAAGGTGAGGGTCATAAATATGCGATCTGGGGCTTTACGAATTACCGCCCGTGGTTTGTCAAAAGTTTTACGTCTTGCCTTGGCCAAGAAGTGAGATTTTCTCTCCGCGTAGCGGGCAGAAAATCCCACTTTATGGCCAAGGGTGATGTAAAACTCTTTACGAAATACCAAAAGCTATCACAGAATATCGACCTGCTATTTCGTTTCGTGCTATGTAAGACGACTTGCCTCCAAAACTCTCTCCCAACCCTTTCATTCCCTTCACCCCTTTAATACTGCCATGCCCATTTCCCAACTCCTAATATTCAAATAAATAAATATGTTGGGACATTTCACACATATTTACCTAGCCCCAAACTAAGCAATGTTTGTACTATAAATACTTATATAGAGAAATACATACACATATAAATACTATACATCCATGACTCGGGTACAAACATTCGTGCTCATAACACAAAGTTTGCCCCTAGCGGGATTCGAACCCGCGACCGTCGGAACAGACGGCAGGGTCACTACCAACTGAGCCAAACTTGTCGTCAAAATTCCCTTTAAAGGTCGGCAATGCACTGATAATTCCATTGGTGTTCATGGACTGCGCTGATTGTATACAATCATGGAAAGCACCTACTCGTTTGCCCACCGATATCATAAAAAAGCTTGGAAATATCCCAGAAGGTCCTTCGATAGAGTTAGAAAACAGTCGTAACATGTAACGGTCCCATACAAGTGAAGAGGTGCCATTTTCCTGAAAATGCGAATTGGTATTGCGGTCAGCGAAGGCATTAACTTCGTTTTCTACCCGCATCAAAAACCTTGTCTGTTAGTTTCTGCTGCTCTCGATAGAGGGCATTGATATCAATTTTTACTGCGCAATGAAATGTATTGCCTCGCCTGGCATGTGTCAAACAATTTACTAATTCAATTGGTCTATGTGTTGTAACGTTTTTATTTTGGTGTCATATTTTAGCCTTAAAATAGATTAAATATTTTAATCTTTACTTAAGAAAAAGGTCGCGGTAATCTTTAATTAAAATCTTTAATCCAGTACCTACCTACTTTACAGGTACTGGAATCTCAGACAATAGTAGGTTAAAAGTACTATTTGGTTTTTAACCGACTTGAAAAAAAGGAGGACGTTCTCAATTCGTCTGTATGTTTTTTTTTGTATGTAGGTTCCGCGATTACTCCATCAATTGTGCACCGAAAGATGGTATCTCCGAATTGGTCCCATTTAAAAATCTCCTCAATTTTTTTTAGCACGTATATGATTTTGGCATCAATTTCAAAGACTACAGTGAGACTTACGTCCCATCGTTTGGAAACTGTAGCCGAAAAAATAATTTTAATAAAAAAATAAAACCCGACTTCAAACTCCGACAGCCTACAAAGTCGGTGTCAAGTGAATCGACCCAAAGCTGATGTCAATCTTATAGTGAAATTGACACCGACTTTGTAGGCTGTCGGAGTTTGTCTGGATTTATTTTTTCATTTAAAAATTTTTTCCTCATAATCTTTGGACTAACCCGACTGACGCGGAGATCCGGTATTTTAAAAAGGGAAAAATAAATGAATTTTGGGGTAAATCCTTACATTAATTTTCTCTATAATACACTCAACAGCAATGAATCGGGTCACTTTTGTATAGAATTTTCCATACAAACCTTAAATAAAACTTACATGACCTGATATAAGAGTTTAGGGCGCTCCAGGCTTTGGTTTTCGTAATTAGATTTCTATTTCAAGCTCGAGTCCTTGATTTAATGTGCAAAATAAATTATTCAGAGCACTACCTACTACAAAGTACTCTCAAATTCATTTATATGTGTACACTTTGGGATAAGGTACTTAAGTTCTAAAGCGGATCGTGTGTCGAATACTGGGAGTTAATACGAGTCTATTATAATGAGTTACTCTAGACTTTCTGGAATAGCCTAACCCATTTATCTACTCATGGGTTCAATTTTATTAGGTTTATAAGTTTTTCGAGGAACGAGAACATCGGTCTACACGCATATTCGTAATAATCTATTTATCTTCTATCTTATTATGATATAAAAAGGTAATTATTCTGTATCTTTCTTTCCGTCTGTCTGTCTGTTTGTTAGAGTTAATCTCCGGAACTACTGAATCGATTTGAGTGCGGTTTTCAAGGGCACAACTAGTTCATAAATAACTAACATGGCTGACCCAAAATGGATCTTTGACTCCGAAATTGGCTTTCTCCACTGTAGCCAACTCTTGCCAGTTACTAACTTCCCCAGGAGGTCCCAAAGGTCTGCTTCGATCACGTCTCTCCAGCAGTCTCTACCCCTAGGGCACCCCACCAGACGCATTTGGACAACCTCTGCAGTTGTGCTTATGGAGGGTTGAAGTAAAGGAGCGCAATCTTTATAGTTCCAAAGGTGGACACCTAATCGGGTAGGTTGGGGGCGCTGCGGTCGCCACTCCAGTCAAGCCACCTAGGCGGATAGTCTGCAGTAGCGCTTTCAGATGGCGCTGCTGAGGCGAAAAAGCAGCGAAAACGGTTGTGAGGAGAGTGTGTTTTGTTTTTTTGCTTATCAAATCCGCTGGACACGTTTTCAACTGTTTCGCCATTAAGATTGCGCTCCTTACCGAGACACATTCCACACTCCATAGTTGTGCTGTTTTCACCCCTCGATTCCTCGTTGGACCGTTTTCGATTATTCTTTTTTTTTCGAAAGGTGTTCCATGTTGGTCCCATATTAATTTGGTTCAGTCCTGATGATGGGATCCATGAGAAACTCCTCAAAATTTGCTAGCACGTATATGATTTTGGTGTCAATTTCAAAGACTTCAGAGTTACTTGAGTATTTATATAGTAATGTTTGGAGACTGTAGCCGAAGAAAAAGAAACCGCCTTCAAACTCCGACCGATTATAAGTATAACGGTATCAAGCAGAGTAATAAATCCGTTAAACCGGGCATCTGCTGACTACAGTTGTACCGCAGTAGGTCAGCCTGTCCGCGGCTGTCGCTTGATTTATCTGCCCATAAATCAGCCTACTGTATGACCACTGTATAATTATCGCCTACTCGTGACGAGTCTATTGTGGTGTTTGTGATGAGATGACTGCCCGATGCAAAAATCAAGCATTCTTTTTTCACGTTTCGATTTGCCTTTCCAACTTCAAGAAGATAATCAACGATGCATGTTGAACTTCATAAGAATACCTATTTTAATTATAATATAGCACTATAACTTGTTAATTTCGGAAAGATATAAGTTTATCTTCTCTAATTTAAGTTTCCATTTTTGAAACGCTATTCTACGGCAATTATGCCTACGCACTAATAAACTTTTTAATTTTGATAACTACGTTAAAAATAATTATTAACTCATTTTTTTTTACTTTACTTAATTTTACAGTAGAAATATACTTACTGAACAACAATGAAAACGGGTCACATTGTATAGGATTTTCTATACAAAGCGACCTGTTTTTATTGCTGTTTAATGTTTGAAATAGTAACTTAAAAGTGCCCGAATGTGATCAATTTGCTGAAATAATGCTTGAAATTTTGAATTGAATTTAATTTCGCTATGCTTTAGAAACTGACAAAAATGAGATAGATAATTTTATTATTTAATTTTAGCGTACCTAAGGTTGCGGCCGTTTTATAAAGAACCTATGAAGATACTCTACAAAAATAGTCCAAACACAATAAATTATGAAATGATTCGAAGATACATACCTATAGCTATGGAGCGTGGAATGTGTCTTTGTAAGGAGCGCAATCTTATATGGCGAAACAGTTGAAATCGTGTCCAGCTGATTTGATAAGCAACAAAACAAAACACACTCGCCTCACAAACGTTTTCGCTGCATTTTCGCCTCACCAGCGCCATCTGAAGGCGCTACTGCAGACTATCCGCCTAGGTGGCTTGACACTTCTGGCGACCGCAGCGCCCCCAACCTACCCGATTTGGTGTCCACTTTTGGAACTATAAAGATTGCGCTCCTTTACTTCAACCCTCCATACCTATAGCTATGCTCAGCAATCATTCTGTGAAAATAATTCCACATAAACATTCCATTTTATTTTCAGTAAAATAAATCAAATCTGACCGTGGTAAAGCTCAACTAAAAACAATATTCATGTTAAAATTCTCAACATATCCCACAAAACCATATTAACATACTTCAGAATTGAAAAACGAATTGTTACCTGTCATACTTCGACACGCCAAACACGTACAATCAATTCGAAGCTTTATTTCATTTGCTTCAAATTTCGATTTCCTTGAAGCATTTACCGGAGATGTGACGTGCCTTGTTACTGACACTGTCACTTTATTTGAAACTAGCTTCTGCCCGCGGCTTCGCCCGCGTGGAATACGTTTATGGCGTTCCCGCGGGAACTATGCATTTTTCTGGGATAAAAAGTAGTATATACCTTTTCCTGGGACTCTCTCCATGCCAGTGTGCCGTTGAAGCGTGAAGAGGTAACAGACAGATACACCGACAGAGTACTCTCGCATTAATAATATTAGTATGGAGTTAACCATCATTACATAGTAAGTATAAAACAAAGTCGCTCCCTGCTGTTTGTCCCAATGTATGTTTAGATCCTTAAAACTATGCAACGAATTTTGATGCGGTTTTTAATAGATAGTGTTTCAAAAAGAAGGTTTTCGTATATGATTTGTTATAGTTTAACGCTCAATTCCCGCGGGAACGCTGTAACCGAATGCTACGCGGACGAAGTCGCGGGCAGAAGCTGGTCTACCTATATGTTAAGTACATTCGGTTGAGGGGTGGATTTATGATAAACGAGACGCGGGGTTGGCAAGGGGTACTAAAATCTACGTCGCTCGTGATATAATATTGCTTGTTTGACATGAGACGTGACGTCAATGGGTGTTAAGGAAGCTTCACTCAATAAAAGTTAAGTTCTTTAAAAAGGGTTATAACAGTAACGATACGCAAAATTTTATCATCTCTCTCTCAATTTATTGCCACTTGAAATATTTTCGACGCGATTTTGCTTTAATTCAAGTTGCGAACTATCTACAATTTTTGATATCTTTTATATTAATAAATAATTACGTTTGACCCATAATTTAGATTAATTTAGAATGAAATATGATTAAATCTCTGTAAAAGAGAATCGTCAAGTCCCTTGCCGTCTCAAATGATGCAAAGAGGCAATTTTGAGGGAATATTAATTTGTATTATTTTTGTTGGTGATATAACGTAAAGCTGCTAAATTGCTCGGGAAACGATTGTCAAGATGGATAAGTAAATGTTTTTATCAAAGTAAATGTTGAGAAAAGTTTTTTACACCTTAACACCTATGTCTTGACAAAATAAATAAATTGATTGATTGATTGATTGATTGATTGATTGATTACTGTACGAATATATCTGGTGTATTTTTTCTGTTCTATCTTTTCTTTGTAATTTTGCGATCACAGTGACCATTTTAAACCATTTAAAATTGAGAAAACTTCAACATCCAAAAAATGAATTCTAATGACGTATAAGAAAAATTTTAGGTCGTTACATTTTTTTACACCATTACTCTTTGTTTGTATGTTTCAACAAGCATCCCAAAAAGAAGCCTATAAAATTGTAAACCTCCTTTTAAACTCTCCAAAACACTTTGCCATTCTTATGTCTGTCTAAACGCCAACACCGAACGCAAATCTGCCAATCCGGCTCGCGTGCCGGATATTGGCACGATCCGAGGCCGACACGAGCCCGTCAAACTGACACGAAGTTTCAACCCCGAGCACAGCTATGGTTTTAAAATAGCGCCTTTGGAATTGTTGGAAGTTTAAGAACGGGTAAGGGGATATCGATACTGAATAGACATTTTGTTGTACTTTTCTTCAAAGTGCTTATGCTTACACTCATGCTGTGTCCCGGTAAAGGGGTAAGAGATCTGGTGAAATTACCAACATAGATGCTTTCAATCTTGGTAAGGACCCCATGGGGGTTGGAACGAATTCGCGATCTTATGATTCCTTAATATGAACATGGGCCACAGATAGTGTGTATTTTTTATGTCAAAATAAATGTTCTGAGTTCTAAAATACCACATACCAGGAGGTGGTCTATGTGCTCGTTTGCAACACCATTCAAAGCGAAACAAAAATAGCATTTAAGTGTCCAAATAAAGCAGAAGGTAATAATTGAGATGAACAGTGTATATTATACTAGTATTATACGTGGTGGGTCAGAAAATATGGCAAATAATTAACCCACAGTATCGGCTATCGATTCTAAGTATATTGTATAGGTCTTTATTTTCTGAGTTGGTAAAAAAAAAATATTTTGTATAGGATTCAGGCGTCGCTCACACAACCAATCCCATATACAATTTTTTTTTACCAACTCGAAAAAAATTAAAGACCTATACAATATACTTAGAATCGATAGCCGATACTGTGGGTTAATTATTTGCCATATTTTCTGACCCACCGTGTATACACCATGTTTTATTGTAACCTAGTGTTTTGGCCAACCATCTCTAATGCAGTGGACTGGATCAAATTTCAAAATCATATATGCCTTTGTGATAATTAAGGAGAGTGCTAAGCAGCAAGATATTACAGGCAGGGTATGATTGGTTAGTGATTTTTCATTGCAAACACGTACAATTTTCTTGATAAACCTACACACTTAGTACATACTCGTAGATCTGAATTAAAGCCTCAATCAGTCTACCTTGTGGTAACACTGTTACATGAAACAAACGATGCCAGAAGCAAATACCACTCAGGAATCCTGCCTAGAAGAAATTAAGATGAATTTTAGCGTCTTTGTCTATAATTCGTTATGTAAACTTAATAAAAATTTAAAACTTAACCTTCATTGTGTATACTATTTTTGTCTTGCCGTGGGATCACCCGGCGAAGGAACTGAAAGTCCTCACCTTGCCTAGCCTGTTCATTTTCGATGTTGCGAAGTATGTGAGATGCAATCTTGAGCGTTTCCCGACGCTGGCTGAGGCCTATGGCTCCAGAATAAGGCGTAAAAATTAGTTGCGGGTCCCTCCAACGAGGCTCGTAAAAACTTCAAAATGTATAAATATAATAGGGCCTACAGTATATAATAAACTGCCTGAAGAAATCGTAATGATCACTAGGTTAAGTTCTTTTATAAAAAAGAACTCTGGTACTCTGTAAGAGATTTCTTAGAAAACAAGAAATAGTTTTATTGTTTAGTGACTTATAATGTACAATAGTCAGTACCTATGATAATTAAAATAATGTATAATGTATATGTATAATTAAAATTGTGACATTTCTGACGTGTAAAATACCATTTTATTAATAAAGATATTGTATTGTATTGTATTGTCTTTCGAAAATTCCCTCAAATGTCACGTATATAAAAGCTAAAGTAGCTTCACAAATTATATTTTATTCCGTCAACCTTTTAGACGTGAAGTTCTTAACGTAAACCTGCTCAGTTACACTCGGCGACGCCGAACCTCAGTTTTGTAGAAAACAGCTTGATTGGATCAAGTTTTCATGCCCGACTTGGCGCGAAACTTTGGAGGCAAATGGGAACTCGTTTTGTACATAACTAAAGTTAGTATTCACATTAAAAACAGCGAGATTTAAGTTCTCTGTGTAAGAATTATTATCAAAGATGCGGTTCAGGCCAGTAAGCCAAAATTAGTTTTTTATTTCACAGTTGCAATGATAATTAAAATATAAACAGGCCAAGTGCGTGTTGGACTCGTACACGAAGTTGTATGGGAGCCCCCTTAAATGTTTATTTTATTTTGTTTTTTATTATTTTTTGTTATAGCGGCAACAGAGATACATCATCTATGAAAGTTTCTACTGTCTAGCTATCACGGTTTAATAGATACAACCTGGTGACAGATGGACAGACAGACACACAGATAGACGGACAGTGGAATCTTAGGAACCCTGAAAACACAACCTCTCTGCGTATTTTTTAAATATGCAAGTATACTTTTTTCAAGTCGAGAGTGAACAAGTACCTGCTAGGTAACCAAGTTACATGCTTGGTCACATCGTAACTTGCCATCATTTGAGATTAATGATTACCTAATTTAAGGAATGAAACTACCCAAAAGAGAATTTTAAAAATAAAACAAAATGCGTGCTAAGTTTGTACAGTCGAGTTCGCCAATATATACACACTTTTGCACCTTACCACGTTGTAATAAGGTCCAAAAGTGTACACATATTAATGAACTCGACTGTACCAACTCATTCTAATGTAATGTAACAAAAACCCCAAATTTAATGAAAATTAGTAAGAACAGCCTGTGAAAATAAGGCCCAGGGTTTTCAGCTCGCCGTCAATTTGAATTCCGTCAGTAGGCGGTTTAAAAAACATTATTACATTTGATATAGGTAATCTAAATAAAGGTAATAGGTATCTAACTCTTTGTCCCAGCTAAGTATCTTAGCAGCTGACTTGAATAATTTTTACAATTTTGTTACTTAATTCGATTCGGTCTTATTTAATTTCTATTGATAAATTCAGTGGTTTCAATTGCGACTGAACATTTTTGACGATTTCGTATTTCTTTCTTCAAATTATATCACTTTGATCAATACCAATAATACAAGTGCTACGTTGCAGCGTAGCACCGTCTACGGCGCATCGTAGCACACCTCGATATTAATGTACTTTTTATTTTACCCGACTGCGCCAGACGGAGGGTTATAAAATGACAAGCTAGTCCGTATTAATATTATAAATGCGAAAGTAACTCTGTTTGTCTGTCTGTCTGTTACCTGTTCACGTTTCAACCGCTGGAACGATTGAGATGAGATTTGGCATGGAGATAGTTGGGATCTCGGGAAAGGACATAGACTACTTTTTATCCCGGAAAAACGCATAATTCCCGCGGGAACGCGATAACCGAATTTCACGCGGGCGAAGTCGCGGGCAGAAGCTAGTAATTAAATAAAATACCCAAAATGCTTTCAGAAAACTAACTTGACGTTTAGTAATATTACTTTAATAAAACTAGACTGTTAAAAAAAACATGGAAAAAATACGAATTAGCTCGACTTTGTTTTACGAGGCAGCTTGGCTTTAATAAAGTCTTTTGTTTATTATTTTCTGGCAAGTTTACTCGTATTTACCTTGACATTTTCTTCGTTTAATTTAGAGGAGAAATAAAACTAGATGAGACAAAGTTGGAATTGAGTGATGAAAAGGGTCAAAAATATATATTTACTAGCTCCTATCCGTGACTACGCCAATGTGGAATTTGGTTATCGCTTTCTCGTAGGAAATATTCATTTTTCAGCAGATTCGATTTTATTACAATGTTTTATGTGATTGAAATTTATTTTTAAATGCAATTCAACATTTACGGAATAATTTTAAATCGTAATGAATTTTAATTACCGTACGAAGTGAATAAAGTGTCACTACTGTAATTATTCAGGAATAAACGATAATTCGATAAATCGGTCCCGGCGGGTTTCAATTAATAACGGGACGCTGCCGCCCGCGATAAGAGAAATTATTGAGCCGTGCCGAATAAATCATTTAATTACTGATACAATAATGTTAAAATTTATTAAATTATACATCTTTTACAAGTACTATCTTTTATAAGTGCTCTTCACATTTTATCTTATTGCAACCCAATGACTCAAGTCTTTACCGCCTATAGACGTTTGCAAAAACAGAGGCGGCCTCTGCGTGATAGAATCATAAATAAGGATATCCGCAGTAGAACTAGGGTCACCGACATAGCGCGAAGACTTGTGAGCCTTAAGTGGCAGTGGGCGGGGCACGTTGCTCGCAGGACTGATGGCCGATGAGGCCAGAAAGTTCTCGAGTGGCGTCCGCGAACCGGGAGACGAGCTGCAGCAGATTTCTTCAATTCGAGCCAGTCCAGGCCGTTACATACTATTTTGACGGTGAATAATTTTAGTACTGATTACATCAGAAACACAGAACTGCGCTCCAGTACCCAAATTGCAGATGTGCTGCAAATTGCTGAAGTGCTAGAGGGCCGGACATGTATGCCGCATGCACCCGGACCGATGCAATCGGCCAAGTTAGCTTCCAATTGGACGGCACATGGCCCTTTCTAGAATAGAGACGAAAATGTGATGGCGGGATAACCTGCAATGATTCCATCAAGAGTAACAAACCCAGGCACTCGACAGGGAGGGATGGAGAAAGAAAGGGGAGGGCTTTGCTCAGCAGTGGGACACAACCAAGTTAAAAAGTTGGAAAATTAAGGAGCTTTCGCGTCGTGCGTCGGCGAGCAGACGTTTATAGAGGGCTACCAGCCCCAACTTTAGCTCTTAAAACAGCATACAAATTCACATAGAATTTCAAATGGAAACCATGGAAGAGATAAACAGTTAAATTTTCGCCGTCCCTATTCTTTTGACTAATAAAGCAAGGGTTAAATAAGTCGCATTGCAATCTCGCTATGTTGTCTTTAGCTACCTAATCGCTTCCTCACCCTCGATGAGACTAGTGCCTTAGGCACAGATTTTACTCACCGTAAATGATATCTCGTCGTTTTCCTTATGACTCACGCTATATATCCAGCAATACAGAACTCGCGGGCTAGTAGAATAACCAAAATAAATAGTCTTACTTTTTGGATGACTTACTTAAATTAACACCTGGACGTTAAACCTCCTGGATTCCAGGTTATCCCGCATTACAGCTCTCGGCGGTTGGAAATATTTTCACCCCTTTCTGGCAACTGGCTTTGTGTTTACCGCTTCTATACTACGGTAGTTGTTTACTGGAATACATTGCTGGTTTTAAATTGTTGGTTTTTAAAGGCAATTGATGACTTAAACTAAATGCCTGTTGTATTTTGTATTTTTTTTCTCAATCGTGGTGTGTGGCAATAAATGCTTTTTTTTTTTTTTTGAAATGTTGAAAAAAAAAGCATTTATTGCCACACACCACGATTGAGAAAAAAAATACAAAATACAACAGGCATTTAGGTTAAGGAAAACTTTACAGGTTTCTTAAATTAAACAAAATTACTTAAATTTATAAAAGGTTACATAATATATTATAGGTAAAATGTGGCAAAAGATCACAAGGTATTTCAAATGACGATTGAGGTGGCTGAATAGATTATTCGATGAAGCAATCTGATTGTAAAGTTGTAACTAGAGATAAGTCATAATTATAGTGTGCCCAGTAATGGAACGTAAATAGACTGTTGTGGTTGCATTTAGTGACTGTACCTGGGCGAAAGCTGAAACCGAGTTTTCTCAGATATGATGCCTAGATGGTGATGATTTATCACCCCCGAAAACCTCCGAAATTGTTGGAGCCGTTTCTGAGATCGCTTGTGTAAATAAATAAACAGAGAAATATTTTAGCGCGTTTATAGTATTAAGATTTTTATTCACAAGAAGAAAAATACTTCATTATGAAGTGGTTCTCCTTACGTCCCACTGAATGAACATGTCATACGTTGAAAGTTATTTTCTTCAGACAACGCAATGTAATATCAACCTTTGGTGCTTTTACACTTTACAGAATGCGTGTGGCTTCATATACGCGACTGGAGGTGGCTCGGGGCGATAATAGCGGCTTACCCACCGCTGCCTTATTTCAAACTGACACGAGACAATGTGGTTGGAAGGTTTTATTACTAGTCTACTCTACTTAATTTAAAGAAATTAAAAAAAAACGGAGAGTAAACTCATTCGGTTTTTCATGTCAGTCAACTACACTATTTATTTATTTAAACTTCATTGCACATACAAAATGTATACAATTGGCGGACCATGAGGGCAAACAGAAATGCCACCATGCCTTGACACCATTGCGTAAAACATTTCAAATATCTAGGTTTCTTTGAATTGCTTCAATAATGATCGAAGATGCTTGTTTCCTTAAGACTTTTTCTTCGCTGGGAAACTTCTTCGTCAGTCGAACGACGTCTACTACTACTACTGCTGCAGCCTATTTGCGTCCCACTGCTGGTCACAGGCCTCCTCTCATCACGAGAGGGTTTGGGCTATAGTCCCCACGCGGGCCAAGTGCGGATTGGGGACTTCACACACATCTTTGAATTATTTCGCTGATGCGTGCAGGTTTCATCACGATGTTTTCCTTCACCGAAAAGCTGGTAAAAGTGGTAAATTCAAATTGAATTTCGCACATTAAGTAAACTTAGAGGTGCGAGCCGGAATCGAACCCCCGACCCTCTGCATGAGAGGCGGTAGGTCGAACCACTAGGCCACCACGGCTTCCAACGACGTCTAATCCTGGACAAGCTTTCCTTATAACACTCGGACCGGCGCTGTGCCGCTCGCATCCACCGGATTCCGCGACATTTACGATCTTCATCCTGTTGGAGACCTACCGACTTATTTGATCATTTGGATCAATTTAATTTTGCGCATTCATAATCACAGGTGCGAGACTGTGGAATCTCAACATAGGACTCCTAAAGGTCGAACTACCAGATTGCTCCGGCGTTAATTTGCCATTAAAGTGAATATCTTAGTGCCTCCTATTTGCTAGTTAACAGGTGACCCGGTTTCAACTATGTGCCCTGTATACAGGGACTGCACTCACCTCCAGAAGTTGCGCAGTTGTTTGCTGAGTTACGCTGGCAATTCATCAGCAGTGCGCTAGGGCTGTCACGAACCAGTTGCCTTTGTTATATGGTTGGTTGGAGATAAAAAAAAAAACAAAATAAAAATCGACTTAAAACTCCGATAGCCTACAAAGTCGGTGTCAAATTCACTATAAGATTGTCATCAGCTTAGGGTCGGTTGACTTGACACCGACTTTGTAGGCTGTCGGAGTTTGTAGCCGGTTTCGAAACACTCTGGTACAATGGGACGTAAGTCTCACTGTAGTCTTTGAAATTGATGCCAAAATCATACACGTGCTAACAAATTTTGAGGAGTACCCTCATTTTCTCATGGATCCCATCATCAAAACTAAACCAAATTAAAATGGGACCAATCCGGAGGTATCACATTTCGATTTAAAAAAGAAACATCTAAAATTACACATTTATTTGCATTGTATACATAAAAAATATTTTAACACAAATGTTGTTTGTAAAAGTACAAAAAAATACATCATTGACAACCCTATTCCTAGGACATTACGTACAATTTAGGTGTTAGGCAAAGGTAAACATAACAAGAGAAATATTCCACAAACTAAAGGTCCTTCATGCTATGAGGCCAAGCCTCGACCCTCGAATGTAGGTACCTACATTATTACCTGGTTCTTATACGTACTAATACTATTACTACAGCCTATTTGCGTCCCACTGCAGGGCACAGGCCTCCTCTCATCACGAGAGGGTTTGGGCTATACTTAGTCCCCACGCAGGCCCATTGCGGATTGGGTACTTCACACACATCTTTATATTACTTCGCAGATGTGTGCAGGTTTCCTCGTGATGTCTTCCTTCACCGAAATGCACAGTGGTTACAAAGTCACAGGTGGTAAGTAGTAGTAAATTCAAATTGAATTTCGCACTTTCGCACACGTTTAGTAAACTTAGAGTTGCGAGCCGGAATCGAACCCCCGACCCTCTGCATGAGAGGCGGTAGGTCGAACCACTAGGCCACCACGGTTTCACGGGTCTTTGGTTAGAGACAAATTATAATAATTATGTAAATACCATGATAAGTCTAACTTTGAAACAAATACGAAGACAAAAAGCTGGAAAAGAATATTACTCCTTGCCAATCCGCTCTTTAAAATATCCGAACGTCAATGGGGATTTCTTGGAACTTTTCCTATTTTCACGAGCGGCCTATCGGTCAAATCTCAAAGGGTGACCGTTCCGATCCCGTAACTTTGTTCATCCTGGAAATAGTGAATGTTTTAAATTCAATTATTTGTTTCCGAGAGAAAGTGATGGAATATGGAGGGATTTTGCTGAGACGAACGAAAAGACATTTCGCTTTATTTCTACCCGGCTACGATAAAGCTAAGAGACGGGTTATGATTTTAGAACTCTATGTGTATATTTGAATGCGTTTTCCACCCTAGCGCTTAATCTAGCGACTAAGGCCTTCGTTACTCGTTTTGGCTACGGCTACTTAAAATCTGTCATTTAATGCTTCATAGAGAATCAAATGTGAACCATCCGTTGCCAAATCGAGGCATTTTTTAGATACAGGGATAACCTGGCCTAAACCGTGTAGGCTTTTCTCTTTGTAATATTAGTATTATACTAATATTATTTATACTTAGAGATAGGTTAGGTATAGGTTTGCGTGGGCTGGTTGTCCGCAACTCGACGTCTAGATGCTCCTATATTATTATTTATACTTATTATAATAGTATAAATATTACTAAAGGTTGTGTTGTCCAAAAAGCTATCATATTGTATTCATACGGCGAAATACTTGCGTACTTTACAGCCATAATAAACCTCCAACACAGCCTCCCGAAGGCCTGCCTCTGACATTGATATACCTCCTCCAGAGACAGTCCGCGCCATAAATAACTATACAGATGCATTGTGCATTAAACAGGGCAATTCACGTCACAGCCAGGCGTTGTAACAATGTAACTAGTTTGGTACGTGACATTTTCATGTTTTTATTTTTTACTGAAAATTGTTCAGTGCACCATCAACACCACCGCACCAGCTTATTTGAGTCCCCACTTGTGGCCACAGACCTCATCTCATCACGAGTGTGCTGAGACTGTAATCCTGACGCGGGTTCAGTGCGGATTGGGGAATTAACACATATCCTTGAATTACTACGCGTTACTTTCGATTCGTGCGGGGCTTATATTCCAAGCCTCTCAATTAACAAATCAATGTAATTATGTAAAACTCTTCCATGACTGACTGATGGCAACGTACAGTCAAAACTACTGATCGTAGAGAGCTGAAAGGCATACCTATAGGTTCCTTGAGAAGTATAGAGGAACAACACTAAGAGAGAATTTCCCGACGCTCCCTGGAGAAAGGAAAAGAACGGGATTTAAAATGTTAATGTTTATGCGCAAGCGATAGTCGCGGGCAAAAGCTATTAAAAACAATATTATGGTTGCATTTTAGAAGCTACTGCGTACGTTATTAATTTATAGGTTGCAAGCTAGCTAAAATGGAGCCCGTTCATCGGAGCTCGTTTTCAATAGATTGCCTGTGAGCTCACGCCACCCAATTATTTCTAGCCTAGACTTCATTAACGGGCACTAAATTCTATTATTTCGCTCCACAATTTTCCAGATAGGTTTTTTAAGTGTCATTTAATGGAGTCAACAAAAAAAAAGGCTTGGGGCTAGTTGCTGTCATAATCATAACTGTGTATCAGAGACAATGCAATTATATAAGACTATCAATCTACTTGCATTACAGCGTACATCGGAGATAGCCAGGAAGCATAAAATTTTCATATTTTGACTGTACAGCGCCATCTCATCTCATCTCATCAAGCTCACGGACTTCAAATTTGTATGCAGGCTACCTAGGCAGCGACATCTATCATCACATTTAACACTTATTTCGGGCGTACGCTGATTTATTTGAATGTTGTCATTCTAAGTTTACCTATTACTTCTACTATGCTGTGTATAATTTTTTTTCATAGATTTTCTATAAAGCCAAGTTTTTCACACAAATGTGTTCTTCTTATCGCAAACACGAACTACAAAATGAAAGTCCAATTTTGCGATGGTTTATTGTTTTTAAATTAAAACGCTACCTAAAAGCTAATTTGTCACTTACGACCTTTCAAGTTGAGCTAAGGCTTCTGTAGAAATATGCAGAGGGATTTCTATCTGGGCTGAATGGAAAATCATAGTTCACCGATGGGTCACCTTAACTGTTGGCATTCAGGTTTTAAGATGTATAGTAAAGCCAAATTATTACCCGACTGCGCACCGCAAAGGAGGGTTATGTGTTTACCTGTCTATGTATGTATGTATGTATGTTTGTTTGTTCCTTTGTGGCACACTAGAGATCAAACGCGTGGGTCGATTTTAATGAATCATACGTCAATCGATTCGTCTGAATTGCGCGAGTGTCACTGAAGATATGAAATTTATCAAAATTCAAAATGGCGGCTACCAGACGCCATATTGTACAAAATAAAAAAATAAAAGTCAACCAACTATGGCATGTGAGGTATCGTTGAATAGGTATTTAAAAATCATTATTAGGTTTCTTTGACCATTTTTCAGACAAAAGACCCGTTTATGATTTATAACGATTCAAAGTTCCTTTACTAACCACGTAAAGTAGGTACCTACCTATCCACCCAGTAGTACATCCGTTCGAATTAGCAACACAGGAAATAATCTAGACCAACGAGTCTTCAAGCAGGTCACGACGACTATAAAATACTTAATAATAATGTTTTTCATTAATCTCAAACTTCAATCAAGTAGTACGCCTGTGCAATGTAGTGTACCAGTAGCGTCATCTATCCGTTGACTTGAAGACTTTTAGTTTCGTTATTACATTTAAAGTGTCAATAGTGTGTGTGATACAGTGAAATATAACCTAATTGATTATAGGTACCAATTAGGTACACTAGTCAGTACTCAGCGCTCGTAAATAAATAAAATAGCTACCTAATACTCTTATGTAGTACCAGTAGCGCCATCTATCGGTTGACTTGAAGAATTTTAATAGGTTCAGGCTTATGTAGCGTTTTGAGCCGGGTTAGGTCTCTAGAGGGATTAATAATCAGTAATTTAGATCATCGCAAGCTACTTAATAATCCCCACGATAGCAACTCTCTCCATGAAATGACAAGATTGCGGAATTTACGGTCTTTTAATCCCTAACTAAAAATAATAAAATAAAAAAGTTAATTAAAAAAAACAAAAAACCCGACTGCGTAAAAACGAAAAAGAAAAAAACAAGACTACTTAGTTCAGTAGTAGCTAGGATTATGTTAAGTAATTGATTGCTATTGAGGAATCTAAAGATGCCTACAGTCGGGACCCATTTAAAATCTAGGTTAAAATGTTACAAATAATGGGTCCCGATAGTAGGCATCTTTAGATTCCTCAATAGCAATCAATTACTTAACATAATTCTAGCTACTACTGAACTAAGTAGTCTTGTTTTTTTCTTTTTAGTTTTTACGCAGTCGGGTTTTTTGTTTTTTTTAATTAACTTTTTTTTTTCGAACTTCGTCCCGCGCTGACTTGGAATTTGCGTACCCGATGATACTATACATATAGACAATTAAAGTTATAGAAGTATTGAAAAATTGGTTTGACCCGTTGAAAACCAGTCCTGTTCCCGTTGAAATGTCGGGATAAAAAGTTATTCTATGTTAGCCTAAGTCTCAAACTATCTTCATAGCAAATTTCATCCAAATCGGTCCACTCGTTGCGACGTGAAGGAAGGACAAACAAACAAGCAAATAAACAAACAAACATACTTCCACATTTTTTTTATACCTATGACATAGGCCAACCTGATGGTAAGTGGTCACTGCGGCCCATGGACACCGAAATCCTATGATCCTCCATTAAGAAACCATAAGATCTCGAATGCGTTGCCTACCCTGAGGCCTAAGATGGAATGCCTCTGCGCCAGAAATTTCACCGGCTGCCTTAACCCCCTACCGGAACACAATAGTGCGAGCACTGCTATTTGGCGGTAGAATTTATAATATTAGAACCTATGTATTAGTATGTTTTTTTTAATGTACGCGAGTAGGTACACATTCGTATTTTAATACATTAATGCAGGCCTACAGATTATTAAGTAACCCAGTACAGTCTGTAAACACAATGCACAATGCAATGTTAACACTGTAAATACGGGCGAGAACAAACACGCTTTGATCGGCTGTGTGTGCGCGCCTTTACAACCTACAACCTACAACCCTACAACCTACAACCCTACTCCTGTACTCGTAACGCTACAGTTGAGAGTCGCAGTTACACAGTGTAAAATAAAATTGAATGCAACGAATGGAATTGTGATATTGAATTTTGAATTCGAAATTCGGTGTTTAAATATTCGGGTGATGTAAAGCCTAGCCTAGCCTATTAAGGTCTCATTAGGTGTTTGCTATTTATTGGAAGTTCACGACAGTATCACCCCCTATACTTCTTTAGGCGGATCACGTTAAATAATGAAAGAACCCGACTGTATACAAACTTTTGATATACAATTTCACAATCAAGTTGAAACTGTACATACATTTTTTATTGTTTTATGTAGTAAAAGATGACAAATACTTTTCACAAGACTCAAGATTATATGTATACATTGACATTGCAGCGCGCTGCCCGGCCTGCCGTTCGAGTTGTGATCGAGATCGTGTTTTTTACAGGCCGTGTCCGCCGTGTGGCATCAGTCTACCGAATGGCCTACAATCTGTTCACTACGGAACTATCCTGCACGGCGTTACCGTTCGGCCACGACTTCGAGCGAGAGCATCAGCGACGGCGTTTTACGGACACACGCGATCGTGACGCCTGCCGCGCGTGCACTGAAAAAGTAGTAGAAGTATCAAATGATACTCTATCTACCCTTGAAAACTGCATTCAAATTGTCTAGCCGCGCCTGAGACGTGATACTTCCCAGGCTAATAAGAAGAATATAATATCAATATTTCATTGCATGTTTGAGAAAAGCACTATACATACATCGGCGGGGAACGGAAGTTGTCGGCCTCGTAACTATCCGGCCTCACTTCGTTCGGCCGTATATAACACTCGGCCTGCAACATCCTCTTTCCCGGCCTCTGTAGTAATGTACTATTCCACTCCCTCTTTTAAAAACCCACCACCACCACCACCACTACAACAGCCCATTTACGGCTCACTGCTGGACACATGCTTCCTCTCATCACGAGAGGGCTTGGGCTATAGTCCCCACGCGGTCCCGGTGCTGATTGGGGACTTCGCACACATCCTTGAATTATTTGGCAGAGGCGTGCAGGTCTCCTCACGATGTTTTTCTTCACCGAAAAGCGCAGTGGTAAATTCAAATTGAATTTCGCACATAAATAATTGGAGGTGCCAGCCGGATTCGAATCCTATGAGAAACCCCTGTAGGTATACTATCAAAGAAATTATTTTTAATCTAGATTACTAGATGCTCGTCTGTTCGCCCTCTTTTGAAGCGATAATGTTCTTGATAAAACGATCCTAAGTCCTCTTGAACTTTTGAACTTCCTCCATAGCCATTTTTATCTAAATCATGATTGTCATTTGTTTAATCGTAGAGAGGTAACACACAGACACAACCTTTTAGTTTTTTATAAAATATTAGTACCTATTGTTTAAACATCAGATGAATTAGACTTCGCCTGCCTAAATACGGAACCCTATAAGCAACACTAATTTTGAAACCGAACATCGCTAGTCGCTACAGACTTTGTTAATCAGAACCTCAAGTCTGGTACAAGAAGCTAAAAACATAGATCAAGTTAAGAACGCCCTGAGTGGTTCGAGGAGAGCTTATCTCGTGGCTTTAATTTCCTAAAGTAGCCTGCATTACGTGGTTGCATCCTTTGTTTTTGCTTTAAAGACGGCATTTGCATTAGTTGGTTGTTTTCGTCTTCACGAAAACTTTACTCTTTAGTAAAGTTGGTTGTACTTACTTTGTTCAGAATTAAATGAATAAAAAGGCGAGGGCGATTTTTCAACTGTTAGGGAAGTTGTTATCCTTGGAGTGTATTCAAAATCTTTTTTACTTTTAATCTTCTAATAAAAGAGCAGAACCCGGCGTGTCTGTACATAGAAAGAAAAGTGCAAAAAAAGGAACGGGGGGTGTACGGTGCAACACCGCACATTATATTCATAATGCTGACCTATAGCATTCGCATCGTTTCCACACTTTATGTAAAGCGCATTCATTACTTCAGTTCATTACCAACCGTCGCGAACTCACCACATCAAAGTCATTATTCACATCAGTTCAGTGCCAATAAATCTAATATATTCCAATTCACTCTTTCAATTCTACAAACTATTTCAAGGTGTATGGTGCGAACCATACATCTTTTTGGTCCTTCGAACCGGATTTGAACCAGTGACCTATGGATCTAAATATGTATGGTAGACAACAAAACAGCGATTTTTAAGAAAACTTTTCTGTCTGTCTGTTTGTTAGAGTTAATCTCCGAAACTACTGAACCGATTTGAATGCAGTTTTCAAAGGGTAGATAGAGCATCATTTGATAGAGATGTCGGAAGGAGAAGTTATCGGCAATTTTATATTCTACGCGTACGAAGTCGCGGGCAGAGGCTAGTAAATAATAATAACAATAATTCCGTAGAAGAGACGTGACCGCATGTAAGTATGTATATATTGTATGTCCGGGTTTAACTCGCGAACTACTGGTCCGACTGCCACAATTTAGTTTGAGGGTAGATTAAGACACGGGACAACGTAATAGCCTATTTCTTATCTCCAGAAACGCGTAGCTCACGCGGAAACGCTGCAAATTCCACGCGGAATAAGTCGCGGGCAGAAGCTAGCTTTATAATATTTAGTAAAACCGGCCAAGTGCGTGTCGGGCCACGCGCAAAGTATAGGGTTCCGAAGTTGACGATGCCCACAGTACCTTTCTAAGACTTATTAGCATCTAGCTCGCCTGTGGTTTGAATGACGTGCCCGCCCGACGCCCCTGCCGCTCGAGAAAAATCATCATCATAAGTTGGTCGACTATTACTCGTAAGTTTGTACAGCTTACTTAGCTGTGATAGTTTTCCTTTCAACTATGTTATATATGCCACAACCGTGTTTTTTTTCAGCCATCCAAATACCTCCATTTAGCTGGCAGGGGGGGGGACGTGACCCTAACAAAAAATAGCACTTTAAAGCTTAATATTTCACAAACACATCACTTAATCAAAAAATGGTTTTAACAAACCCAAAATATTTTTTTAAGACCTATTCAACGATATGCCGCACCATGGGGTTTGAAGAAAAAAAATTACATCCTTACTTTACGAGTAGGGGAGGTACCCTATAAAAAATATATTTCAATATTTTATTGTACCACTTTGTCAGCGTAACTAATATGCATATTCATACCAAATTACAGCTTTCTAGAACTAAGCATCTCCGAGCAATAGTGCGGACAGACGGACGGACGGACGGACATGGCGAAACTATAAGGGTTTCTTGTGGATTTCGGAACCCTAAAAAATACATGAAAAGAAAATAGCTGCTTTGCACAGTCAATGTTCGACTAAAATGCTCCACTTGACAGCAGTCATCGCAATGCAACGTGTACGGGTATTGTGCAGGCGGCAATACAGCTATTAAAAAAACATCAACCATATTTGCTATATGGGTATCGCAGTTTTATTTATGTAAAAAAGACAAAATATGTTATATATAAAATATTATTTTATTTATTTATTTCATTGCATGTTTGAGAAAAGCACTATACATACATCGGCGGGGAACGGAAGTTGTCGGCTTCGTAACTATCCGGCCTCACTTCGTTCGGCCGTATATAATACTCGACCTGCAACATCCTCCTTCTGGTAGTAATGTACTATTACAGGGTAGGCAACACGCGACTGATTCCTCGGTATTACAAGCGTTTATTGCCTTGCATTTCTTATCATCAGGAGGACCTATGCTTGTTTGCCACTTGTCTTTAAGTATTAAATAACTACAATTATGGGTAAATATTGTACATTCATAAACAAACCGATGGCCGATGGGGCCGGAAAGTTCTCGAGTGGCGCCCGCGAACCGGGAGACGAGCTGTCGGTAGGCCTCCAACAAGATGGAGCGACGACCTCGTGAAGGTCACGGGAAACCGGTGGAAGCAAGTAGCACAGGACCGGTCTGAGTGGCGAGCCTTGGGGGAGGCCTATGTCCAGCAGTGGGCGTCTTTCGGCTGAAATGATGATGATGATGATTCATAAACAAACATGCATTTAATCCGAACGAGAACGATCCTCGATCGTATCGGCTACGCGCTCGGTAAGCTGAAATTGCAATTAGGGCAACTTGATACTAGCATTGCGGTTTGTGTACACTTAAGGGCAAATATATACAGCCCAGCAAAAGCGCCGGTGTATATTCACTGTGTGCAAAGTCGGTGGTGGGGGATATCAGAACGACCGCAGCGTGTGACGCAGCCAAATAGAAAATTCCAGACGGACAGAGTGACGTGAACTGTTACTGTTGCGTAATTATTTGCATTGCATTAAGTACATCAGGGGCCAGGAGAGCCGATTTGGCTCAGAAAATTTCATATCCTTGGTTCCAAGGATATGAAATTTTCTGAGCCAAATCGTAGCAAACCAGGGGACTTAAGAATAGAAATCAAACAAGCAATTAAATTGTAGACAATTGTGGATATATTAAGAAATCTGAAAGAAATAAATAGATCACATCCAACGAGTTTGACACGAGCCGCCTCTCATACCGAGGGTCGGGGGTTCGATTCCGGCTCGCACCTCTAAGTTTACTTATGTGCGAAATTCGATTTGAATTTACCACTGAGCCTTTCGGTGAAGGAAAACATCGTGAGGAGACCTGCACGCCTCTGCCAAATAATTCAAGGATGTGTGCGAAGTCCCCAATCAGCACCGGGATCGCGTGGGGACTATAGCCCAAGCCCTCTCGTGATGAGAGGAAGCATGTGTCCAGCAGTGAGCCGTAAATGGGCTGTTGTAGTGGTGGTGGTGGTGGGTTTTTAAAAGAGGGAGTGGAATAGTACATTACTACAGAGGCCGGGAAAGAGGATGTTGCAGGCCGAGTGTTATATACGGCCGAACGAAGTGAGGCCGGATAGTTACTATTAGTTACGAGGCCGACAACTTCCGTTCCCCGCCGATGTATGTATAGTGCTTTTCTCAAACATGCAATGATGCTTTTCGGTGAAGGAAAACATAGTGAGGAAACCTGCACGCATCTGCGAAGTAATTTAAAAATGTGTGTGAAGTCCGCACTGGGCCCGCGTGGAGGCCCAAACCCTCTCGTGATGAGAGGAGGCCTGTGCCCAGCAGTGGGACGCAAATAGACTGTAGTAGTAGTAGTAGAGTTTGACCACGAAGGCCATTTTCAAAATGAAATCGTTTTCAAAGGTCAATTGTGCGTATAAATAACGAATGTGCCCAAAAATAGAGCAAAATGGCGACCAGTGTGATGGGATCTAGATTTAAAATTGATGACCACTCGATCCGATGGTGATCTGCAATGCGGTAGTTACTGTACCTACCTACAGTCGACTCCAGAAAAATGTATACCCTTTTGAATGTTAGGTAAATAAGGAATAAGGCCGCGGATGAAATGTAATTTTGCAAAGGACATAGACGTAAATAATATAGACCCGGTCTAACGTACACGTAATATGTCCCCACTTCCACGGTGTCCAATCCAAAGTTCTGTCACCGAGCGTGCGTGACAATAAGCGTTTTTAAAAAACTTTTTTCGAAATTGTTTCTCAGTATCTAAAAACTCGTCTCGTTGTTGAAAAAATGTGACCCAGCTTTAGTGTCACGATATAAGTTTAACTTTTGATTGGACACCAAGGAAGTGAGGAAACATGACATGTATCTACGTTAGGCCGGGTCCATACGAAGTATTATTTATGTCTATGGCAAAGGATGATATACATACAGGTAGTTTAGATTTTTTTGGTATATTTGCTCTGAACTGAAATTTGCAACTTCGAAGAATTTGTGCTAGCTGTGCCTCACGTTTTACTCTTATTCTCATATAAGCTGTGCCTTTTTCAACGAAATCATTCAGGTCTTCTTTAAAGTCCAATTTATTTGCATCCCAACAATTTAAACCCAACCAATAAGTACTTCACAAACCATTGTAGTAACTATTAGGATTTCCTCGCCAAAAAAAATGGTAGGTACATCCTAAGAATATGTCATTGGTGTCTGAGAAAATTATCGGACGATATTCCATTTTCAATTTCATAAGCCCATTTTTTTTATTATCCTACGTTATTATTATTATTAGTTACTACGGAGAAAAGTATCTATGAAGGTTTTTCTCGCCATAATTACTTGACGGCAGACGTCGAGTAAACAGCTGAGCCCGCTAATGATAACCTAATCGAATTAGGAGGTCCGCCAGGTTAAGGGAAATCAATCTTAATCGGGCCGCCCGAACTTGGCTGGCTAATGACGATTGATCCGCCTCGGAACTTGTGGCAAACTTATGAAAGAATTATACCTACAACTTAACAGATTCTACAGAAATACATATATTAACTCACGCCTGTTTCTCATTGGGCTAGGCAAGGCAGAGACCACAGTCATAACGTCACCTGCTTCTATCCAAGAATATTTCCCTCGAGTCCTCCACATTAAAAATTTATCCCTCTCTTCATAAAAGCTCGTCAGTTTTGAGTAGGTACTTTTGATTTGGCCTCTCTTCAGTATATCACAAATTCGGTCGATGTAGAAATTCGTCCTTGGAAATTGAAGATAGAATTCCGTGGGTTCATCTCTACGTTGAATTTAATACACGTTTTTTTCTTTTTGGAGGAACTATTCCATGGTAACCGTTATCTTGGAATAGTCCAGTGGAGTCATACCGACTTTACTTCAATTTTCTTTACACCATATTTTAAGGGATAATTTTTAGATTAGTTTCTGCCAAAAGACGTTCACTAAGTACCTGTATTTATAAAAGTAAGCCAGATGAAATCGGTCCAACTTCACTACAGATTCCCACGGCCTAGGTGGGCTTGGCGCAATGTCGATAGGCCTCCAACTAGATGGACCGACGACCTGGTGAAATTCGAGCTACTAAAATAGAGCTAAAATTTATTTCAAATACTTGAAAAATGTTCTTCACTTTTTCCTGGAGAGTGTGTATAAAAATGTGAGTAAAGAAAATATTGGTTAAGTAGGTACATTCAATGTTATCCAACATTGAACAAGTCTTCAAATGGGAAGAATGGAACTCAAATTCTTTCGTTTGCATAAAAGCTACTTAACATAATATTATGTAAGCGTTCAAATTCTCAAAAACTCGTCTGCGTCGCTATAATTCACAAACACAAAAGCTGACTCTTAAAAACGCTCAATTCAACACGCGGGAACAGGAACGAATGAAAAATGAACGGGCACTTTGCATTCCACGGAACGTGTTTAAATTAAAGTGAACGAATGAAACGGCTCGCTGGCGAACGACTGAATGGAAATTGTGGGTTTCGAACAATTGCAAGAAATAATGGAGTTGACGTAAGGCTTGAATGAATTCAGTGCGATGCAACGCGGAGTAAGAGAATGGAACTATTCAATCTGAATCAATCGAGTGAATGGGTTGTAATAGAATCAAAGTCAACTAAATTGAGTTAGTTACTTTTACAAGTCACATTGGTGTTGTTTAAAAAAACTAGCTTCTGCCCGCGACTTCGCCCGGGAACTATGTGTTTTTCCGGGATAAAAGTAAGGCGTCCTTCTCGGGACTCCTGTAACTATCTAGATGACAAATTTCAACCCCAATCGGTCGAGCGGATAACAGACATACAGACGGACAGAGTAACTTTTGCAATTATAATATTAGTATGGGTGATGGTAGTCATTTAATTTGAATTTGCTCGTACCATTGTTTTTTTTACGGTAAATTAAAAATACTATGAGAATGATAATGAAATTATTATTTTAGTAAGTAGACACTAAACTTCACGGCTTCATTGCGCCAGAAAATTATTCAAAATAACAAAATTATCATTATATTTCATTATGCTAGTGGTAGAGCCTTGTGCTAGGTCCATCCGGGATACCACCGTCTATCCCAGCTAACCTGCCGCCCAATAGCAGTGCTCGCACTGTTGTGTTCCGGTAGGGGGTTAAGGCAGCCGGTGAAATTTCTGACGCAGAGGCATTCCATCTTAGGCCTCAGGGTAGGCAACACATTCGAGATTTTATGGTTTCTTATACATCTCTAAGAGCGTTATCACACTTGCGATTTGCGAGCGAGTTTTGTATGGAGGCGAACACGCCGCGAGTTCGCCGCGTACGAGTTTTGTATTGAAAAACGCTTTCAACTCGCTCGCAAATCGCAAGTGTGATAAGGTCCTTAGATCTTAGATTTAAGTTTAAGTTTGGGACTATACATACCTTCAATGTAATTTTAGTACGTACCTATATGTATAAAATATACATGTAATGAAAATTTTGTAATTATGTGGACATTTTGAAAAAAGGCCTTCTGCTTGAATTTGTTGCGGCGCTTCTTCTGGTAAATTCTTTTTCTGACGTGTAAAAGTGCCCCTATGTGGCCAATTTGTTGAATAAATTATTGAATTTGAATTTGACTTAACAAGGGATCATAGGATTTCGGTGTCCATGGGCCGCAGTGACCACTTACCATCAGGTGGGCTGTGCGCTCGTTTGCCTATACCATTGAAATAAAAAAAAACTTCTTCTGAATAATCTAAGAATCAGTTCCTCAGCTTAAAGGAAATGCAGTCGAATCCTGCGCACGTCGGGGGCATTACTCGCTGCACCCGATATGGCTACGTGACTGAAATTCCGCGACACTATCAATATTTTGACGAGGTTTTGTATCATTTTCTTACACTGAAAAATATATGCATTTTGTGCAGGTTTCGACAACTTTTAACCCAAAGTCAGTATACTGAATTCGTTTTGTGTGTTAAATAATGCAGTTAGAACTTTTTTGCCTTTAGTTCAATCGTTTGGTTCAGGTAGTCCAATTCGTACTACTCATGGTTGCGTAACCAGATACGATTGGAAGGTTTTGTTGCAGTTTGTAAACAAATTATTTCCTTCCAATTATTATTTTTAAACGTACGACAATAATCATAATATAATATTATGCTGTTTGGAAACGTGTATTACCCCATACCTTACTCCCTGGTATTTCACCGATTAAATAAAGATTAGGACGTGGATTTAACATTAAAATAAATAAAAACAATACCTTCTTATCAACACGAAATATTTCTCTCGCCTTTTTTCAAGCATTCTTAATTTTATCTCGTCTGAATTGTTCCTATAAACAAACGAAACAATTAATCCTTCTCGAGACGCTCCTTTAACGCGAATAAAAGCTGAGAGCAAAGTTATTACCACTTTGAGTGATAGCGCATTGTTTCTAACAATAGCGTTTTATATCTCTGGCACATAGTACAGACAGTTATAAAAGTAATGTACAATCTTAAAATTCAATAAAACACGATTCTCTTCATTTGCTTACAGATACAAAAATTTAAGACCATAAAACGTCCACGTTCTACGAAACATATACTTACACTCAACAGCAATGAAAACGGGTCACTTTATTTAGGATTTTCCATACAAAGTGACCCTTTTTCATTGCTGTTGAGTGTGTATTAATCCGTAGTCTACCGATGACGCGAATTCGCGTCGAGCGAACTTACTTTAATAACTAAGTAACTAACTTTATTTTACATTAACTTTTTGTATATAACCGGTAGACAACAGGTTTTTAGAGAGCGCCCCTCGTGTGAATTTATGAACTCCAATTGCAACAATATCCATAACCTGCATTAGATTTTCGATCCGTCTTGTTGGAGACCTACAAAGCACATTTTCTGGTAACGACTGTTACCAGTCTGGGAACTTTTTGGGCTCTTTGCCCGTTACTTCTACATACTAATTTGTCTCTTTAATAAAGTGTAGTTAAGTATTATTCGTATAAATATGTCAACGTGCTTTTTTAAAGGAACAGTCGATATTTCCGTTTTAGAGTTTCTATAATTATAGAGAGACGAAATAATAATTAACTGAAGTAACATTTCATGTCGAAACGCCATAATCATCCTAATTTCAATATAAACCATCAAACCTTCGTCAAGTCCTCAAAATCTGACCATTGCGACCATTGCCAATTTACCTTGGAAATAACGTCACCCTTTCTCGCAGATTGGCGTCCAGCTACAGTGCTTAAACCTCTCATTTTCGGTCTGCCACTTGAAAATGGACTGAAAACTCACGTGGTAGGGTCGTTTAAGCTTGTATTGGTTTGTTGGCAGGTATCATCCGTTCATAAATCGACTGGAAGCCGCTATATGTTTGACAGGACCCCGCGTAACTCTTTCTGAACACGAATCACTCCGGTACGTATCAGTTTTGCAAAAATACGACCCCTACTTTGTAGTTTATTGCGTCGGATTAGACTTTTAGGTTTAAATCTTATTTCATTCCGATTCAAGAAGGAAACGTGCGGAATTTGTTTTAACCACCTGCAAAGCTGATGAGGCCGACACAAACATAATAACTAGAAACATAGAAAACGATTGAAGTCTAAATCGCATTAATAATTATTATCAAGTCGCTCTTTGGTGTATGTCAACTGTATTTTGTTGGCATGAATGTTTTAGTGTCTTAAAATTCTTAACAGTAACTTAACATGTATTATACGTAGTCATTTGTGATAATTGTTAACCATGATTATACCAAAGTATTTTTTTAAAAATCCACTTACTTAGCCTAGTTTCAGCTACCAAAAAATCACCCAAGGAAAAACTAACATACTTACCCTAGCTGATGAAAAACATGTAATTAACTAGCATTTCCCCGCACCTTTGTATGCGCAGAAATATTAAAATGTAAAATCCCGTTTTTTTTCGTTCCCGTGGGAATTTCGGGAAATCCTCGCTTAGTGCTCCCCTACGTTCCCGAAGGAACATGCATTCCAAATTTCAGCTCTCTAAGATCAGTAGTTTCAGCTCTGCGTTGATCGATCAGTCAGTTTGTCAGACAGACATTCAGTCAGTGATTCAGTCAGTCATTTTCTTGTTTTATATATACTGGGTGCTCGTGAGCATTGCGAGAGACTTTAACTACTAATTCCTGAGGCTATAAGAAGTAATAAATGTTATATGAACTTAGGTCGAAACACGTTTTTTTTTATTATTTTCATACATAATAATTGCTAACGTAGTATATATATATTATTTTTTTTGCAATATCAGACGATGCCAGCTCGTCCTAAAGGCACGTTTATACTACGTTAGCAATTATTATGTATGAAAATAATAATTTAAAAAAAAAGTGTTTCGCCCTAAGTTCATATAACATTTATTACTTCATATAGCCTCAGGAATTAGTAGTTAAAATCTCTCGCAATGCTCACGAGCACCCTGTATAGAAGATTCTACTAGAACTTCGCAAAACGATGACCTACGTGTATATTTACTTTAGATATCATACATCAAACAATTCAAACCCCACATACAAAGCCTACCCGTTCCATGGAAACCAAACAATTTCACGTCTATCTGTCGTGCCCAACCGTCCTAAATATGTCGTTAATGGTTTGTACACCATTCCGTGCCTAAGCATACTAATGTCATCATTAAAATAAGGCAACATTTTATCTGCGTGTGGGTAAATCCAGGCAATTGACCTTCGTGACCTGAAAGGGTGGAATTATTAATAGATCAGGCTAATAACATACAAGTAAGGTCTACGCCGTACAGGCGATTTCCATAAATACCCATATAGTATATATAAAGGAAAAACTAATAATCTTCTAATAACTAAATCAAAATAAATCATATTAAAATATAAAGTGACATATTATACATACATACTAATAATTTATGACAAGAATACTTGAATACACATCATCATCATTATCATTTCAGCCAAAAGACGTCCACTGCTGGACATAGGCCTCCCCCAAGGCTCGCCACTCAGATCGGTCCTGTGCTACTTGCTTCCACCGGTTTCCCGCGACCTTCACGAGGTCGTCGCTCCATCTTGTTGGAGGCCTACCGACAGCTCGTCTCCCGGTTCGCGGGCGCCACACAATACACATTGATACACATGGTAATACCAAATTGTGACTAATTAAATATTCAATTAATAATTATAGAGATATTGTATATAATTTGGAAGAATGTAAAGACAAAATTATGGTAGAGTAAAGGCTTTTTATTTATTTTTTATTTTATTTTAAGGTCTACAAAGTTTTAACCCGAGTTGCATAAAAAAGTTACTACTAATACTACTACAGCCTATTTGCGTCCTACTGCTGGGCACGGCCTCCTCTCATCACGAGAGGGTTTGGGCTATAATCCCCACGCGGGCCCAATGCGGATTGGGGACTTCATACACATCTTTGAATTACTTCGCAGATGCGTGCAGGTTTCCTCCAATATTTTATCAATAGAGATAATGACGTATCTTTATCGAAGGACAGCTCGGCGTGGCTCGGCACTTTATTTACTTAACTGAGGTTAAGAGGGTTTATGCCGAAAGTTGGCAACGTCGCATATAGCTGTCAAATGTTTCGCTGTTTTTATTAATTTCTCAATATTGCTGAATTAAAAAGGAAGATATCATTCTATGGTTGAATGGCGCGTTTCATTTTATATTTGTTGGTTCGGCATTCAAATGATAAAATTACATTAAAATCCATAGAAAATGCGATTGAAAGTTTTCAAAAGATATCACTTTCATAATACTAAATATTTCGTATTGCTATGATAACTGTCGCAATCCATACTTAATGTTTTATTCAACCATAAAGCGATAATTCATGTTTTCATTTAGTAACATTCAGAAATTAATGAACACAGCAAAATATTTGACAGCTTTTTGCGACGTTGCCAACTTTCGGCATAAACCCTCTTAACCTCAGTTAAGTAAATAAAGTGTTGAGCCACGCCGAGCTGTCCTTCGATACAGATACGTCATTATCTCTATTGCTAAAATATTGGAGGAAACCTGCACGCATCTGCGAAGTAATTCAAACCCTCTTAACTTCTTGATACCTAGGTGGCTTTGTTGTTGAACCATACCTATTGCTTGAAGCCGTGGTAGCCTATCGAAAACATAGTGTAAAAATCTGCACGCTTCAATGCGTATCGAAGATTTGTGAGCAGAACACAAAATCAGGAATCACCAAGCATTAATAAAACCACGAGAGTTTAATCATTCGGTATAAATTCAGCAAGAAAACGGAAATTCAAAGTTCCAAGAACTTCCCGGGAAGCTCTTTATTATTAAAACTATGAAATGTTTATGCGAAACTGAGAGTATTTACATTTTATGGGCTAAGAATTTAAAAGTAAAACCTATTGGATTTTATTCAGGTTTTGTGGACTAGGGTCCTATATGACTGTTTGCTAAGGAACCATATTTGTTTTCAGTAAGAAAAGGTAGACGCTCTGTAAATACTAGTAGTAACACTGATAATACCTAGGTCAGTCGCATCACCGGGGTAAGTGCATCTAAATTATTATTTTTATCCAATTCCTTGAGAACAGTACCACTACCTTGAGTTGCTATCGAAAGTGTTCATTGCGTTACTACAGTCGCTAGCGAGTAAACGCGCTTAGAATAGATTTCGATAGAATCATTACCATGAGTCTTGCTTACGCTAACTATACTCGCTAGCGTGAAGTCGATTTATCGTGTAGTAAACGTTACGTCATACAGTGATAGCGTCTGTCAAATTTGTGACTCATGGTACCGATATACTATGGCGGAGCTACAAAACGTTACTCGCTAGCGATTCCCTTTCGATAGCGTAACTTACCGTAGGACTCATACTACCGACTTTTAGTTCAACGAGGGACCGCCAAGGGCGCTGTACTAATCTTCATACAAATCGTTTACGTAGTCGCTAGCGAGTACGGTCACTGTAAACTCATGGTAGTGCTACAGGAGTAACTGCTTATTGCGGTGGATTTTTGTGACTTGTTACCCGACTATGCAAGAGAGCGTTATGTTTTTCGAGTGTTTGCATCATCACTACATAGTATAAAACAAAGTCGCTTCCTGCTGTTTGTTCCTATGTATGCTTAGATCTTGAAAATACAACGATTTTTAAGCGGTTTTTTAATAGATAGTGATTCAAGAGGATGGTTTTAGTATATAGTTTATTATAGTTTAACACTCATATCCCAATAAAAAAGAATAAGCTCTTTGAAGTGGCAGTGGGCCGGTCACATCGCGAGAACTGCGGACGGTCGTTGGAGTAAACGCATTCTTGAGTGGAGACCACGACAAGGCAAGAGAAGTGTAGGGCGCCCTACCTTGCCAGGTGGAGTGACGATTTGCGCAAGGTGGCCGGTGTACGCCTTGGACAGAGCTCATTGGCGTGCATTGGGTGAGGCCTACGTCCAGCAGTGGACTACTATGGGCTGTTGATGATAATGATGATGATGATGATGACTCAATTCCCGCGGGAACGCTATGACCAAATTCCACGCGGACGAAGTCGCGGGCAGAAGCTAGTGTATGTATATTGTATTGTATATTTTTTGGCACTCTCTGTAACTTAAAAATGGCTTGATGGATTTTATATTGTGAGGTATTGTTAGATTCGGTTTGATTCTGAATGTGACACTGGGTAGGTATATTAAAAGTAGTGTGTGAGGTTTTTTTTTAATTTAGTTATTTTGTATTTGAAAAGAAGAGATAATTTCAATCCCATAAAAATCCCAGAAAAATGATTATGTCCTTAGTAGATTTTATTCGTTTTATTTTTCGATGATATTCAAAATGAAGCCGTGGTGGCCTGGTGGTTCTACCTACCGCCTCTTATGCAGAGGGTCGGGGGTTCGATTCCGCCTCGCACCTCTAAGTTTACTTATGTGCGAAATTCAATTTGTAAATTCAAATTGAATTTCGCACATAACTGAGCTTTTCGGTGAAGGAAGACATCGTGAGAAAACCTGCACGCATCTGCGAAGTAATTCAAGGATTTGTCTGTGAGTGAAGTCCCCAATCCGCACTGGGCCCGCGTGGGGACTATAGGCCAACCCTCTCGTGATGAGAGGAGGCCTGTGCCTAGCAGTGGGCCGTAAATAGGCTGTTGTAGTTAGTAGCTTTTATTAGTTTTCTTTTTCGATAATATTCAAAATCAACTTTCTATAACGGTATAGAGATCTTCTACTATCTAAAGTCCCGCACCTTCACATTTCAAAACGCTTCAATGTATTTAAAAAGCACCACTAACACTCTCAACACATGTGTGCGTGCTGAGACAGCAGTCAACTATGCGTTGAGAGTGTTGGTGGTGCTTTTTGAATAATAATAAAAATGAAGCATTTTGAAATGTGAAGGCGCGGGACTTTAGATAGTAGAAGATCTCTACACTAAACATGTTCAACAATATTGTTTAGGACATCATGAAAGGACGTAATCTTGTTTCAAGAAATTTAAAAAACAAATGCACTCTCAATACATTTTGGTGCCAGCGCCGAAACTCTTACAACAGTGTCGCGAAGTAAGCGGCTTAAGACAACTTGCTTTCTGTAGTTTGCTGGTAATCTTTTTAACATCAGACGTCAGAACAATACTAGCATTTACTCGTATTAAAGTATAGCAAGCATAGTTTAGCTATGGAGCCGTGGTGGCCTAGTGGTTCGACCTACCGCCTCTCATGCAGAGGGTCGGGGGTTCGATTCCGGCTCGCATCTCTAAGTTTACTTATGTGCGAAATTCAATTTAAATTTACCACAGAGCTTTTCGGTGAAGGAAAACATCGTGAGGAAACCTGCATGCATACCACTACAGCCTATTTGCGTCCCACTGCTGGGCACAGGCCTCCTCTCATCACGAGAGGCATGCATCTGCGAAGTAATTCAAAGATGTGTGTGAAGTCCCCAATCCGCACTGGGCCCGCGTGGGGACTATAGCCCAAACCCTCTCGTGATGAGAGGAGGCCTGTGCCCAGCAGTGGGACGCAAATAGGCTGTAGTAGTAGTAGTAGTAGTAAAGTATAGCAACAATGTTTGTTTTTGCTCTAAAATCGTTGGAAATGTGTTTTTTTTTTTAAATATAAAGATATAATGAGCAATCTGTGACAAAAAAAAACTTGTTAGAGAAACAATTTATCCTCTTCTGAAATTATTTGTTATCTTCCTAGTATTTCTGTTGTTTCTTTCTGATATTTATGTTTGGCCTTATCGTTGACTGGTAGAGAATGCCTTTAGGCATTAAATCCGCCAATTGTATACATTTTGTTTGTGCAATGAAGTTTAAATAAATCACTACATAGTATAAAACAAAGTCGCGTCGCTGTCTGTCTGTCCCTATGTATGCTTAGATCTTTAATACAACGCAACGAATTTTGATGGGTTTTATTTAATAGATAGAGTGGTTCTTGAGGAAGGTTTAAGTATATAATTTCACATCATCATCATTTGGTGTGGCAAGTGATGATGATGTGAAATTATATGCAAGTGGCAAGTGTAGACGTCAAATCGATACGTCGTATTATTAAATTAAATTAAAATACACAAATTCAATTCTAATTGCTTAATTTATGCATTACTGTGTGAAGTGAACTCGGAATAACGTGGAATATTGTTTGTTACCCGAATTATCAAGAAACAAACAAGTTCTGAGCGTGGAAAGTGTAGCTGTCAAACGGTCAACGACTCAACGTTCAACATTTAAATTATTTCGGACGAGACAGTGATTTTCTGCCACTACTTAAAGCAGGGGAGTGATTTGTTTCATAATTTATCAATTTTTAAAGATCGTTAACATATTAAAGTCCAAAACAAATAGTCATATTGAACAAAAATCTAACATTAAATTTGCGTGATAACGTAAAATAAGTAACCTTGCTTGTAAATCTTTACATAGTTCTTTCTGGTAGTGTACTGTGTCAATATGTTTCCAGCACTGCCAACTAAGGTCGTCACTCGCAGTGCCGTGTTGGACAGGCTTCGTAAAACTCAGCTGGAGTTAAAGACCGCCAACGAGCTCGTCGCCCGGCTCAACCAGGAGCGTGAGGAGGGGGAAGAGGAGGTCCTACGCGTCGTTGGGAAAAACAAAACCCTCAAGAACGACCTTGCGGAGTTGGACATCGAGCTCGAAGACATACGGGCGCAGCGCGACCGGCTCCTGGCTGCTGAGCAGCAGAGCCAGCAGTGCCGGGATACGCACGAGCAGGCGCTGCAGCGCATCCAGGACCTGGAGCAACTGGTGGAAGAACTGCAACTCAAGCAGGACAGCGCTTGCAAATATTGTTCCGAACGGGCAATCAATGACTTTAGTCTGTTCGATGAGTTCAACAGTATTGATTCTAACCAGGTTCCACCCACTATCACAATTGATTTAACTAACTCTATTAATGTATGTCAGGAAGTGGACCACAATAAGATTTTAGTGAGGGGGTCAAATAAGATAAAGAAGTATTTAAGTTTAAGTAGATTTATAAAAAAATCAAAATCAATGGTACAAAATTATAAAACCTTTTTAAAGTCATTCCATGACAGGTATACTATCACATCATTAGTAAATGATCTTTTAATCTGCCAGCACGACCTTGACTGTGCACTGGAGGATTTGAACTCCTCTTTTGATAAAATAAACAAACTAGAAGTAGCGCTACAAGGGGTTTCACATAAATATGAAATTTCATGTAAGGAAATGCAGGAATACATATTGTTCGTGGATAATATAATCGAACTAGGCAACACTAACGTCAATAGGTTGGACTCATTGGTTAGATCGTCGGGTGATGGCAACAATGAGT
>OZ020273.1:361655-488437 GCA_963971205.1 Aethes cnicana | reverse complement strand
TGTGCCCAGCCGTGAGACGTAAATAGGCTGTAGTAATAGTATATTTATTTATTTAAACTCTTTATTGCACCAACAAAAATAATGCAGTGTACAAAAGGCAGACTTAATGCTACAATCATTTTCTATCAGTCGACCTTGGGGTGAAGCTGAGAACATTTACTTAGGAGCAAAGAAGTACTTAGACTCTTGAGGTTCGGAATCCTAAAAAAACCCTGACCATACCTATGTAGTAAAATATTTTGTTTGAGAAACTATTGATAATGTTACGGTTGCGGGAGATGGTGTGTCTACACAGATGTGCTAAGTGCAACTGACCACGACTGGCCAAATGCGAAACTTCCCGAAAGCCATTAAACTAGTCATAAAAACTGATCTTTTCTTAATTTGAAAGCTGCTGATTCGTTAACTTAATGAGGGGCGGGGCGAACGAAATTTCTACTTGCAAACGATTTAGGGCCGGTTCCTATATCCACGTAACGCCTCGTTTTGCCTACAGACGGTTAAAATTTGACAGATTCTCTATGGAACAAATGTCAAAAATCAACCGTCCGTAGGCAAAACGAGGCGTTTCGTGGATATAGGAACCGGGCCTTAGTCGACAAAGTTCTAAAGGAATCTAAAGATGCCTACAGTCGGGACCCATTATTTGTAACATTTTAACCTATATTTTAAATGGGTCCCGACTGTAGGCATCTTTAGATTCCTCAATAGCGATCAATATTTGATTTATGTTAGTGTCGAACATGAAATTATTTCCATGGTGTCATTTCTCAGTAGCTACTACTGAACTAAGTAGTCTTGTTTTTTTCTTTTTAGTTTTTTACGCAGTCGGGTTTTTTGTTTTTTTTAATTAACTTTTTTTATTTTACTATTTTTAGTTAGGGATTATAAGACCGTAAATTCCGCAATCTTGTCATTTCATGGAGAGAGTTGCTATCGTGGGGATTATTAAGTAGCTTGCGATGATCTAAATTACTGATTATTAATCCCTCTAGAGACCTAACCCGGCTCAAAAAGCTACATAAGCCTGACCCTATTAGAATTCTTCAAGTCAACCGATAGATGGCGCTACTGGTACTACATTAGAGTATTAGGTAGCTATTTTATTTATTTACGAGCGCTGAGTACTGACTAGTGTAATTGGTACCTATAATCAATTAGGTTATATTTCACTGTATTAAGTATGTAAATAACACTATTGACACTTTAAATGTAATAACGATACTAAAAGTCTTCAAGTCAACGGATAGATGACGCTACTGGTACACTACATTGCACATGCGTGTACTTGATTGAAGTTTGAGATTTATGAAAAACATTATTATTATTTTATAGTCGTCGTGACCTGCTTGAAGACTCGTTGGTCTAGATTATTTCCTGTGTTGCTAATTCGAACGGATTTACTACTGGGTGGGCAGGTACCTACTTTACGTGGTTAGTAAAGGAACTTTGAATCGTTATAAATCATAAACGGTTCTTTTGTCTGAAAAATGGTCAAAGAAACCTAATAATGATTTTTAAATACCTATTCAACGATACCTCACATGCCATAGTTGGTTGTAACTAACCAGTTTGTCACTTGTCTAGTTATTAAGAAACTTAATAAATTAATTAATATTGAGGTTCGTGAGATTATCATAACTAAGCTGTCGGGAATCAAATTCAGAATTTTAGTATCCATAAAACTTGCTTAGTTAAATGTCTAGTAAAAATTAGTGACATCTAACGGGAAAGTTTGGAGTTGTTTGGTAGGTCTTGAAACATGGTCAACTTGGAATACGGGAGGTTTTTAGTTGAAGTATTGAGTTCAATGTTTAAACGCTAGGTGTCGCTGTGAGTAGGAGCATTGAGTTTCAAAAAACTTATTAGAGTGAGAGGGTATACATAATTCTCAAATCAATTAGAAATATAATTTATATAACATTAAATGACAGAAATTTATTAAAAGAGTTCATAATGTTTAATTTATTATTAGATTTTATTGTGTCTGGCTTCAGCGGTCGGCTTTCTTGACATTTTTCTAGATTCAAAAATTAGGAAAAGCTGGGGTTTTGAATTAGGAAAACAAAAGATTCGCGAGGAAACGTAATGTGGAGTGGGGAGGCAGTTTTCTTTGAAACGCGGAACGGTTCACATCTCCTTGGAGTTCCTTATTGGTAGTCATTGATTTTCATTTTAGTCTCTAAGTAAGTGGAGATTATTGTGGAATTCTTTGACTATTTACGTATCTCTTACTTGATTTATTATATATTGTTTAAAACTCCAGTGAGATTTGAATAGGACAAAAGTCGTGTCTTTAGGAGACGATAGCTTGGGTTGAAACGCGGCTTTGCCATGGGATATACGTACATTCAAGCTATTTATCCTACGTGGGGAAGGGTTAAATTCTAGGGGTAGGAGTGAACTGGTGCTCTGAGGCGAGTCCAGGGGTTGTGCATTATACGAAGCAGGGCCAACCTTAGTGCCTCCTGAGTTTGGGTGTGCATGTGTGATTTGGGAAGATCTCTCATGTTCAGTCGAATTTAGTCTTCTGTTTATATATTTATATTTTCACGCTCATCAACACAAGAGTCTGTTCTGTCACCCAGTCCAATTTCGGTCAGACTCGATCACACGGGTATAGGGTCTTAGGGTCAGGCACACAGGGAAGCAACCCATCCTGAAACTTTCATTTGAATTAATTTACATCACTCTTACGCATTTAAATGGGGAGCTGTGGGATGCAGCGAATGCTTACAAATCTTGAAAGTAAATGTAAATTACAATAGAAATATTAAAAAATCTGCCTAAGTTCTCTTGTCAATTCAGAGCTTAGGAAAGTAATCAGAATTGATGGATTGACTAACTAAATAGGATTCTTAATAAATCTACCAAAGTTCTCTTGTCAATTCAGAGCTTTGGAAAGTAATCAGAATTGATGGTTTAACTATCTAATTTTATAAGATACTGAGTAAATTTAAGACCAGACCTTTGAATGTGTCAGAATATTCTAAATTATTTATATTCAACAAGGAATGTTCAAGAAACTCTTCAGAGATTCTTGCCGGCTCTTCTCAGCAGTAAGTTTTTCCGAACCAGTGGTAGCTTCTAAACCAATCTAAAAGTTTATAAAGACTGCTTGAGTAATGACATATATTATGAATAAATAATTCTTGAAGTTGATCTTAGATTAAAACTTATAACAATTTTTTAATTCAAGTACTAGAAAGAAGTATTTGAAAACCTTTTACCTGATTAGCTTTGATGAGATTTCAATCTAGCTTGGGAAATTACCCGAGGTAACAGCTTACGAAACAACGGATGGCACCTACCTCTAGCGACAATTGATAGTTCATTATTATATAATAAAATAATAAATCAAATATAAGATTTACCAGACATCTAGCAAGACAAAGCTATTGACTCATTTGTATGCAATAAATAAGCTTTAATGTAAGATCAATAAGTCAAATATAATTCCATATTAAAGAATATGAGTTATGGAATTTAGAACCCTCTTTTCCCTTGTAAACTATACAAACCGAATGACATCACAAGACCTTAAAAAGAATATTCTTATTATTATGGCTAGGGGTCTGTCCAGTAGTGGGTGTGGACCATAGGAATGGGTTTAGCCCACGTGGTAGCAACCACGGGAGCGGGGTTGAGCTCCTTCCCTCCTTCAGAGGCCAAAGAACATTATATCATAAAATCCAGTTGAATAAATGTTTATTTCAAAACAATGTTTGTTTACAAAATCTTAAAAGAACTGTCTGTACTTATTTACTCTTTGTCTTATCTAGCTATACTAATTAAGGAGTGACTACTCTGCCCTATTTAATCTATGACATAATTTGCATTACTAACTAAAATATTTTCTAACAAACATGAAGGCAGTAGGATCTTTATTTAATAGGAATTTGAATATTACTTGAGTTGGGTATTTGTACTGTTTCATGTTCTTTAAGGTAAAGTTTTAAATACGTAAATCATGACTAAAAGTACCTAGGTTATCATCGGTTCACAACAGTAGTCCTATTTCGTTATCACTAGACTTCATTGGCCATTCGATTAGTTTTAGGTAGGTATAATATAAATTTAATATGAGGTTGGGGGGGGTAGTTACAATTGGTGCCTAATGTCCAGGATAATAGTTTTAGTATTTGGTATAGTTTTGTTAGGGAAATGGCTCTTCGGGAGCACAATTGTTGCCTGTGAAAATGGAAAGTCATTGTTTGTATTTTAAAACTTACCTTGTTACTTTTACCCATTTAAACAGTAAATAACTTTCATCTTATAACTTATCTCTGCTGGAAGATTACAAATTGTTTAACTAATTAAAAGTTTAACACTTGGGGGCAGGTAGGATTTTTATAAGTCTTGGAGTGGCGTTCGCGAGTCGGTAGACGAGCTGATCGGTGGGCTTTCAACAAGATGGAGTGACGACTTTGTGAGGGTCGCGGGAGCGCGGTGGATGCGAGTGGCACAGGTCCGGTCTGAGAGGCGCGCCTTGGGGGAGGCTTATGTTCAGCAGAGGATGTCTGTCTATCGGCTGTGATGATGATGATGATGATGATGATGATGATGATGATGATGATGATGATGATGATGTTGAGATATTTTTTTAAGAGGAAAAGAAACCGTTTATTTAGATATGAGTACAAGAACTTTTGTTGTACGCTTAGACACAAAGTATTTCTTCTAATAATCCTATTTTAGTCTGTAGATTTGTTCAGCTGCGGTTTTGTCCTTGAAATCCTTATGGTGGTGTAATCATTTCCATATGGTACAGATATCTTGAAGGTGGACGTCTTAGTACTTTAGGGATACCCGGAGCGCTAAAATAAAAGAATGTGAAATTAGATTTAATTTGTAATTCTATGGTTCTATTGTTGGTATAATGTGGTCTTCATTTGCTGGTGCTGGGTATGGACTTTGCCAGAAATGAATTTTTGAATTGAATTGAATAATAAATCTCAGATTGAATGACATTTGGTTAGAATTTCACTTTCATAGATACTTCAAAATTTTCTTTGTAGTGCATTCAACTTAAATAATGATATATTCAGCATATCTAGTTTGAGTGATAAAGATATTTGAATAAGATAGGCTACCTGTTAGAATCTTATTGGAGAATCATCATTTTAGCTAGAAGTTGTTGGAGTCACGTTGAAATTCGGTTCTAGAAATTTCGTATGCAAAGTCGGTTCTTAGACTCTCTTCATTGAACAGTGAATATAATCTGAAACAAAGGTATATTGAAATAAAGAAACTTAGTCATAATTTATGTAAAAAACTTAGCGGTTTATTTAGCTAGAGGTTCAAACCTCAAAAGGAATTTATTTTATTAATATCGGGAACTTATTTTCCACGGTATTGTAAAAAATTGGGAAAAAGAAAACCAGTCGTTTTGGTTGTCAAAGTTCAATTTGCGTAATATTTAATAGGCTTTGTTGTAAGGTAAATAATCAGATTACCTAGTGATAATTTTAATGACATAGTCTTACCTCAGAAGATTGACACGGCGTGGAGCTTGTAGTAATGTAATAAGGTTTGCCGGCGACATTTTCACGTTTTGTAAACGAGAAAATAGACGTAGTCTGTGTTGTAGTCGGACTAATAGAAGCTAAAACTTAAATAAAAGGAAATTCTCTTTTCCATTTCATATTGCACTTCATATAATAACACATTCAAAATCACTCGGGTCTTGAATCTTTCTTAAATAAATAGTAGCAACATAATATAAATGGTTACCACACCATAGATTATAAGGAGTTGAGTCATAGACAAAGGCGCGTTTACACATAATTGAATAGGGCAAGTTTACACTTGCGTCACAAAATTCGTGAAGACAGTGTTCGTACTATTTATTGCTGGTTCATGGTGAATTCTCAATAATCAATTTTAATATAATAAATGTGAAAGTGTGTTTGTATGTTTGTTATCCTTACTACGCGTCAAAGTGATTGGCCGGTTTATGAGTGAAATTTGATATGGAGATAGAGTATGCGCCATCCTGAGAGCGCGTGGTTCTTGCGGGAGCGCGGTGATCAGATTCCGTACGGACGAAATCGCGGACAGAAGATAGTTTCCTATATTTTTAACACTAAGAAGGAACTTGGGTACGCGACTCAATGTTCAATACGGGCACACTAAGGAGTGGTACCAGTTGTTAGTTACCAAAATTTGAGTGACGCTGTCGTCGCAAAATAGATTAAGTAAAAATGGTCCATACACAGATAGTCAGAAGTATATTGACTTTGATGCTTCGTTTACACGTTCGCCGATCAAAGCGACGTTCACTTTCACAAGCACGGGCGCGCGTTTAAACACAACATATCAATTGTTGATCGCCAGTCATTTATAGAGGGAGGTTACATCGCTAAACGGACAAACGGACATCTGGCGGGAAAAAGGGGAGGCTATGCCCAACAGTGGGACACTCCAACAGGTTATAAAAAAACATCGCTAAAAGGGCTAATCATAGACGTAATAATATTGGCCTAAATCCAAGTACATTGGTTATGCGTGCGAGGGCGTTGCGGTGGTAATATGTCTTTTATAAAATAAGATTTAGGCTTATGAATAACTAGTTGTGCTTCGCGACTTCGTCTGCGTGGAATATGGATTTGTCGATGGCTTTTCCTTCTGACATCCGATTTTAATCAAACATCTACTCTTGTGAGCTGCATTCGGATCGGTTCGGTGGTTTCGGAGTTTGACTCAGATAAGCGGACGGACAGACGAACTTAAGGAATTTCTGAAAAACGTTGTTTTGTGGTCTGCCTTTACACCTTTCGCCGGTTTTCGAATCTGTTGCCTGTAATATTAAAACTTAAGCAATGATTAGTATGGAAAATAAGAGTTTGAGAAGCTGCTACTATTACTTTTACTACAGCCTATTTGCGTCCCACTGCTGGACACGGGCCTTCTCTAGTCACGGGAGGGTTTAGGCTGTGTTCTCGCGCGGGTCCGGTGCGGATTGGGGCCTTCACGCATATCTTTGGATTGTTTCGCTGATGCGTGCGGGTTTCATCGCGTTGTTTTTTCTCGCCGAGAGGCTCAGTGGATGATTCGAATTGGATTTCGCTCAAGGTTAACTTAAGAGGTGCGAGCCGGAATCGAACCTCGTCCTTTTGCATGAGAGGCGGTGGGTAGAACCACTAGGCCATTACGGTTTAAGAAACATTCAAACAAAATTTATGTTAGTTATAGAAACTTAGATTGGTTTTAATCGGTGTTTTAACTAAATGTAATGTTGGCTTTTAAACGGTTCATTAGATAGATTCAGGTAGTTTGAGGTCAGACACAGACTACAAAACGGACGTTCAAACAGTTTCTCTGAATTTTAACTAGATGGCGCTGGCAGTGTCGAAATAAGAATAGAATCAAATTTTTGTTAGTAAAGAAATTATCTTGAATTATTATTAAGCTAATAATAAAGTAGATTATACAAGTTAATATAGGATATTTAACAAAATAAGACTTGCTTGTAGTTTTACTAACACTATAAATTCTAGATAAAGGCTGATGGAAGTTCTGTTAATCAGAAATTAGGATTTTTAAGAGAAATACCAATAATTAAAAGGAAATTTATTGAATAGATTAAATGTAGAATATATTATATACAGTATTTTTAGTAACAAAAATATTGGGTTATAAATTTAAAAAAAAAATAGTGAAAATTTAAAAAAAATTGAACACACTTACTACACTAACAAACACAAATAATTTAAAATAAAATAAAAATGAGAATAGGGAACTTTATTTATAAAACATTTCAGTATACAAGAATTAAAATATTTTACAAAAACAGAAAGAATTTTAAAGTGAAAATAGTGAATATGGATACAAGAAATAAGAATAAGAGACGACCGGTTAAAAGAACTTGTCCTGCTCCAGTGCAAGATGATCAACCTGAAGTAGAACAAGAACCTCCCATGGTAATCACAGAAGAAGAACAAGATCCTCCCATGGTAATCACCCAGACGAAACGCAGAAGATTTGAGACAGCGATAGAAAGAAAAAGAAAGGAAGGAGAAGGACTAAGACTTATGTATAGATTAATGAGAAGGTCTGTTGGTGACCTAAGCGCTCAAATAAAGAAATTGGAAAATGAGGTTAAAGAGTCTAGAGAAAAACAAGTGAATGAGGGAAGAGTAATGCAAGTTGCAGAGGTAGAGTTACACCCCGAGCCAGAAAGTCTGTCAACGAACGAAGGAAGAGTAAATTCAGAGAGGGAATTAAATATTAGAGAAGCGAGAAAGAATGTTTACAATATTAAGATGACTAATTTGGAAAAACCCAAATATGGTGATCAGAAGTCAATACATCCGGTAAATTTTTTGGAGGATTTAGAAATTTATTTGAGGAAGGAAGAAAACGAAGGAAAAGAATTGGATATAATAAAGGGATGTTTACTTGGAGAAGCGAGAGATTGGGCAAGAGTGTATGGTCAAAGATGGAAAGACTATGAAGACTTCAAAATAGATTTTTTAGCAACATACTGGGGAGAGAGCGAGCAAAATGAGTTAAGGAGAAGTTTAACACAAGGGACTTGGAACAGAAATGATAATATAACAATGCTAAATTACTTCTTGCAATTGACAGGAAAAGCTCAAATGCTAATTTACAAAATTCCGGAACAACAATTGATAGCCGATGTGATGCGCCATTATCCTAAAAATGTGCAACAAGTTTGGATGATGTCGAAAATACAGACAATAATAGAAACAGCTGAATTCTTAAGGAACATGGATATGATATCTAAACAAGAGCCTCATAATTACAAAGGAATTGGTACGAATCAAAATAAACAACTAGAAAATAGGAAAAAAGAAGTTAAACAATCTTATCAAAATTGGAAAAGACCAGAGGGAAGTTATCAAGATAGATTCAATAAAGTAGCAAGGATTGAAGTGGATGCGGCCGGGGGATTACCAGAAGATTTAAACAACTAGAGGCTGAAAGTGTGGTCCCCAAATCAGTCTCAAAGTTAGGGGACAAAGGGTTAAATATTATGTTAAAAATGGGTTGGAAGCCGGGTCAAACATTGGGGAAGAATGATAGGGGAATTAAAATACCTATAATTATTAAAAACTTGGAACGTAATGGAAAGGAGGGAATAGGGTACGGTAGGAAAATAGATAAGGAGTTAAATTGGTCAAATAGAATTGTAGAAATTTTAAAATTAAAAGCGGAAGAAACTTATTTTGAAAAAAATAATTTTAACGAAAATTCAGTAAACACTGTGTTTGACGAGGGACAACTAGATAAACAAAAAAGGTCATTATTGAAAGCTGTAATAAAAGTTAAAATATTGAACCGTGAAATAATTAGTTTATTGGATACTGGAAGTGACTTAACTTGTATTTCGGAAGAACTTTGGAATGAAATAAAGAAAAGTAATCATAACGTTCCTTTTATGCCGGTTAAGTCTTTTCAAATTAGGACAGCAGTAGGTCATAAAAGCGTAAATATAACCCACATGGTTCTTTTGACATTGACAATAGGTAGTTTTGTAAAGGAAACTGGGTTTCTCATAGTACCAGGACTTTGTAGTTCTATGATCTTGGGTTTTGATTGGATGAAAGAGAATGAAATAATCATGAACCTAGATAAATATGAATGCGGAATTTTAATTGATCAAAAGGGAAAGGCACAAATAATTAAATTTCAAGAACCTGAACAGGGGGAGATTGAAGTAGAAGGGGAATCGGGGTACATAAATAATTTAACTAAAACAAACAAAAAATTAGAATATAACTTTGGAGTAACTATAAAGGAAGGAGAAAAGAAACAGTTAGAAAAGGTTTTAGAGAAATATGAAAGATTATTTAGAGATAACCTAGGAAGGGCGAACTGCTATGAGCATGAGATTAAAATGGAAACTTCTACACCTATAGTTAAACGAACTTATCCTATACCATATGCCTATCGGAGGAAAGTAGAGGAAAAATTAAAAGAAATGGAAACACAGGGAATAATTAGTAGATCTGCAACTCCTTATTGTAGTCCTATGACTTTTACTTTAAAGAGAGATGGGTCGTTGAGAGTATTGTTGGATGCGAGAGAAATTAATAAATACATGATAGCGGAAACTGAGAAACCTCCAATGCAGTTGGATGTATTAAATTCATTTCATGGAGCTAAATTTATTAGTGTATTAGATTTAGCGAATGCATATTTTCAAATACCAATATCGGAGGACAGTAAAAAGTACACAGGTTTTTCTTTTAATGGAAAGTCTTATGTATATAACGTATTGCCTCAGGGTTTAAAGACATCAGTGGGAAGTTTCAGTAGGGCAATGGATACGATTCTAGGACACGAAGTGCGGGATTTTTGTGTCAATTATTTAGACGATTTGGCGGTCATATCAACTGGGTCTTTGGAGGAACATTTAGAACATTTGGATATAGTACTGGGAAAACTAGAGAAGGCCAATGTGACTTGCAACCTAAGAAAGAGTAATTTTCTTTGCAAAGAAGTGAAAATGTTGGGGTTTGTCATATCTGTAGAAGGTTTAAAAACTGATCCAGAAAAGGTTAAGGCAATTCAGGAATTTCCCGTTCCAAGGAAAATCAAACAAATAAGGGCATTTTTGGGGTTATGCAATTTTTATAGACGATTTATACCTAATTATAATACTCACATTCAACCACTGTGTGACTTATTAAGAAAGGATAATAAAAGATGGAAATGGAGTGAAGTAGAGCAGACAGCTTTCAATAATGTGAAACGCGCATTTATTAGAACTATAGAACTTCAGCATCCAGATTTAGCTAAACCTTACTTTTTACAAACAGATAGCTCCGGAATAGGAATGGGGGGAGTTTTATATCAAATGGGAGAGAACAATGAGATTAGAGTGTTAGGATTTCATAGTAAAACTTTGAGAGGGGCACAGTTGAATTGGACAGTGACTGAACAGGAGTTTTATTCAGTTATTTGTTGCTTAGAGAAGTTCGAAACTTATCTGAGAGGGTCAAAGGTAATAATTCAGACTGATCATAAAGCATTAATATTTGCAAAAAATTGGAAGTTATATAATGCTCGGGTAACACGTTGGATTAACTATTTGGAACAGTTTGATTATGAATTACGTCATATTAAAGGAAAAGAGAATCTGGTTGCTGATGTTTTATCTAGATACCCGCCAGAGAGCGAAGTTTTACAAGACGAAAAGAATAAATTACCGGAGATATTGTATACTGAAAGTAAAGTAAATAAAGAATTAATAGGGAAGTTGCGACAAATATCGGATTATCAAAGAGCTGACAAAGAAATAAATGAAATAAGAACAAAGTTAGTTAAAGGAGAATATTCAGAGAAAGAAAAGGGACAATTAGATAGATGTACTTTGGAAAATAATGTACTTTATTTCTTGCCAAAAGGATTTCTTAACAAAGTAGTTTACTTGCCAAAAGATTTAAGGGAAAGTGTAATTCTACAGGTACATCAGGAAATGGGCCACCAAGGTGCATTTAAGACGATAAAGTATATAAGAGATAGATTTTACTTCAAGGGGCTAACAAAGCAAGTAAAAGATTTAGTAAGGAATTGTCATGATTGTCAATTAGTAAAGAACAATGTAGTAAAACAAGTAGGACCTTGTCAATCGATTGTTACAAATGAAATTGGAGAATTAGTCATGATAGATTTTTATGGACCTTTACCATCGGGGCAGTTTGGAATGAGCTATATATTGGTTATACAAGACTCATTTAGTAAATTTGTGAAGTTCTATGATTTGCGGAAGGCCACCACCAAATCAGTATTAGGGAAAGTAAATAAATTTTTTGACATAATAAAACCCAAGGCCATAATGTCAGACAATGGTTCACAGTTTATAAGTAAAGTATGGAAGGAGTATATGTCAAAGGCAGGGGTTAAAGTATTATATACTACTGTGAGAAATCCACGACCTAATACTACGGAAAGGGTAAATAAAGAGTTAGGCAGGTTATTCAGGACCTACTGTAGAAACAATCATAAAAGCTGGGTTGCAGTTTTGCCTAAATTAGAATTGCTATACAATAATACTTTTCATGAAAGTACAAAGTTTACCCCTTGCGAAATAATGTATGGACAAAGGAATCAAATGTCTTTTGATAAAGATCTAAAACTGAATAGTGAAGCTTTAAGTGTAGAGTTGGTTCGGAAACAAACTCGTGAAAATCTGATAAAAGCTAGTGAAAACCGGAAATATAAATTTAATCAAAAGTATAGATTGATTCAATTCCAAATTGGCGAATTGGTAAAGATTAGAAAGTTAAATAAGTCTGATGCACAAAAGAAAATAACAAAGAAATTTGAAGCGTTATATGAGGGGCCATATATAATTGCGGCAAACCCATGTGTCAATGTTTACATTTTAAATGATCTAAAAACGAATAAAGAACGAGGGAAATTTAACGCGATACATTTGTCAAAATATTATAAAAAAGAAAATTTATATAATTGAGGCTGATTTGGGGTCAAATATCACATAGACATTATTGTAATAGAGGAGGAAAATTGAATAATATATCTAAGCTAAAAGCTTATAACGAATTTAATTAAAAAAAAATATCATTGTAATTGTTTGAATTAAAAATTAATGTATGGAATAAGCATTTTAAGGTTATTTGAATGTTATGTACAATTTGATTGAACTTAAATAATAAAGGTGTATAAAACACAGTAGGGAATTTGCATTGTATAAATTCTGTGAGGACTGGGAGGAAACTCATCCATATTTAATCCTTGAATTATTAAAATAAAAATTAAAAGAGGATGCTTTAATTCGTTAAATGAAATTTTGATTATATATATATAATAATAACACAGTAATTAAGTATGGATGGAGGGGTGTTGGGCGGTTTCCTCTAAAATAATAATAATATTAGTAATTAAGAGTTGAAAAGAACATGGTTTCTATCAAGCGAACAATGTTAATCTGGAAGCTGATTTGGTCTTGTTTCTTCAAGAGAGGTAGAGAAGAGTTATATTCCCATTTGATAGAACATATTCACTGCAAACATTCATTATCCACTAGTCTCAGTGGTTTCTGAAACAAGAAAATCTCAGTTAAATTCTTATTTCTTTAGAATTAGTTTAAACTTCTAAAAAAACCTAAAATGTACAGATGTGTTACATGAGAATTAAATATATATATCCATGATTGAAGCAATCTGAGAATTATTATAACACAAAAAAATAAACAAGGAAATACAACTGGGTTTGTGTCATTATATTTGGACTGGGTTGGATTTTTGAATGAATATAAGTAGAAGTTCAAGGGGTTAGAAAATATAAATATAATTAAACTTCGAATTATACTCAAATTTATAAAGTCAGATTCTTCAAAACGATTACAAAATCTTATGTATAAACTTTAAGTGTTGTCTTTTAGGGTTTGTCATTAAACTAACAACTTCAATAGTTAGTACAACTAATCTAGTATAAAATTTTGTTAACTTGGATACTTTGGTGAAGTAAATTTTGGGTAATACTTACATAAAATTCCTGAAGTTGGGTTGATGAAGAATACCGGTTGATTTAGAACATATGCGTGGTAGGAAATTTGTTTTGCTCTGCCATATTTTCACCACAAATCACTTGTGTTTGACTAGCTGTAATTTTAATTATAATCTTGACAGTTGACGTTGTCGCATCATTGAAAGTATTTGTTAACAAAGGTCGAGGTAAAATAAAGTCTTATTCATGTTGAATGGTGGTTTCTGCGAGACAGCCACAGATTGGTCTTTACGAGTTGTGTTGCCAATAAAATGAGAATGTAAAATATAGGTGTTTTAAAAAAAAAAAGAGGTTTAAATATACATTTTTAATAATTTTCTTCAGAGTATGGGGATATTAATAAGGACATTTTAAAATAATAATAATAAAATAAGTAATTGGAATTTTAATAATTCAGATTAGTTGTGATAATTGTAAAAAAATTGCGGACTTGGTGTCGTTTGGACATAATGAAAATGTTGACAGCTGTCAGTTGGACAAGTGGGAAAACGGTTTGGTTACAAGTAATATATAAAGTAAGAACTGAATACCATTTATTACATTGGTAAAGGTCTCCTTTGGTGGACTGTGTTTGCATTTGGACAAGAGAGTTAGCACCGATGTGCAGGGGTCTGAATATTATTTTAAAAAGGAATGGAAGGGTGTATAACAAGACAAAGTGAGTGAAGTGAGTCAGTTGTGAAAAGGAGTTTCTTATTGTACGAAGAGGTCTTAATTTGAACACAAACTGGTAAGGGAGACTTAATTTATTAAAATTAAACCCGAGGGCATCACACGTAAACAAATGTTTCATTAAAAGGTATCTCTAGGAGTTAGGTTAAGTACTCATGTCATATAGTCGTATATGATATGTTCATAAAGAGAGAAAGATTGAATTCTTCCTTTTAGTGAAACAATACTCTACCAGTAATATCACAATATTCTTCGGCACACACCACATGTCCGCATTAGACATGTCACAAGTTCCAGGATGTTTTGAGACTTGTGATTTTGATTCATTTTGAAGATAGAATGGGAATTTGCAGGGTGGTAACAATATCCATATTAGCTTAGATTTTGAATTGGGAACCTCTATTGGTGAAATTATATTCTAATCGGAAATAAGCTGGATTGGGTTAACTAACTGGTAGAGATTTCTTCTAAACATGGATCTCACAAATCCATGGTCCACGGTTTAAAATCTGACTAGGAAATTGTTATTTCGCTGTATGTTATTCATTATTGTTGACAGAATGTTTTAGAGTTATAATCTCATTATTAAATGGTTTAAATACACAACACACAGAGAACAGAAGGGAATAATTTTAATAGATTATTTGTTTTTTTTATATTGTAAGGAATGATCTGCTCCGGTGTCAATTTGTAAATATTGACATCTTCACATATCATTGGGCAGGAATGTAACTAACCAGTTTGTCACTTGTCTAGTTATTAAGAAACTTAATAAATTAATTAATATTGAGGTTCGTGAGATTATCATAACTAAGCTGTCGGGAATCAAATTCAGAATTTTAGTATCCATAAAACTTGCTTAGTTAAATGTCTAGTAAAAATTAGTGACATCTAACGGGAAAGTTTGGAGTTGTTTGGTAGGTCTTGAAACATGGTCAACTTGGAATACGGGAGGTTTTTAGTTGAAGTATTGAGTTCAATGTTTAAACGCTAGGTGTCGCTGTGAGTAGGAGCATTGAGTTTCAAAAAACTTATTAGAGTGAGAGGGTATACATAATTCTCAAATCAATTAGAAATATAATTTATATAACATTAAATGACAGAAATTTATTAAAAGAGTTCATAATGTTTAATTTATTATTAGATTTTATTGTGTCTGGCTTCAGCGGTCGGCTTTCTTGACATTTTTCTAGATTCAAAAATTAGGAAAAGCTGGGGTTTTGAATTAGGAAAACAAAAGATTCGCGAGGAAACGTAATGTGGAGTGGGGAGGCAGTTTTCTTTGAAACGCGGAACGGTTCACATCTCCTTGGAGTTCCTTATTGGTAGTCATTGATTTTCATTTTAGTCTCTAAGTAAGTGGAGATTATTGTGGAATTCTTTGACTATTTACGTATCTCTTACTTGATTTATTATATATTGTTTAAAACTCCAGTGAGATTTGAATAGGACAAAAGTCGTGTCTTTAGGAGACGATAGCTTGGGTTGAAACGCGGCTTTGCCATGGGATATACGTACATTCAAGCTATTTATCCTACGTGGGGAAGGGTTAAATTCTAGGGGTAGGAGTGAACTGGTGCTCTGAGGCGAGTCCAGGGGTTGTGCATTATACGAAGCAGGGCCAACCTTAGTGCCTCCTGAGTTTGGGTGTGCATGTGTGATTTGGGAAGATCTCTCATGTTCAGTCGAATTTAGTCTTCTGTTTATATATTTATATTTTCACGCTCATCAACACAAGAGTCTGTTCTGTCACCCAGTCCAATTTCGGTCAGACTCGATCACACGGGTATAGGGTCTTAGGGTCAGGCACACAGGGAAGCAACCCATCCTGAAACTTTCATTTGAATTAATTTACATCACTCTTACGCATTTAAATGGGGAGCTGTGGGATGCAGCGAATGCTTACAAATCTTGAAAGTAAATGTAAATTACAATAGAAATATTAAAAAATCTGCCTAAGTTCTCTTGTCAATTCAGAGCTTAGGAAAGTAATCAGAATTGATGGATTGACTAACTAAATAGGATTCTTAATAAATCTACCAAAGTTCTCTTGTCAATTCAGAGCTTTGGAAAGTAATCAGAATTGATGGTTTAACTATCTAATTTTATAAGATACTGAGTAAATTTAAGACCAGACCTTTGAATGTGTCAGAATATTCTAAATTATTTATATTCAACAAGGAATGTTCAAGAAACTCTTCAGAGATTCTTGCCGGCTCTTCTCAGCAGTAAGTTTTTCCGAACCAGTGGTAGCTTCTAAACCAATCTAAAAGTTTATAAAGACTGCTTGAGTAATGACATATATTATGAATAAATAATTCTTGAAGTTGATCTTAGATTAAAACTTATAACAATTTTTTAATTCAAGTACTAGAAAGAAGTATTTGAAAACCTTTTACCTGATTAGCTTTGATGAGATTTCAATCTAGCTTGGGAAATTACCCGAGGTAACAGCTTACGAAACAACGGATGGCACCTACCTCTAGCGACAATTGATAGTTCATTATTATATAATAAAATAATAAATCAAATATAAGATTTACCAGACATCTAGCAAGACAAAGCTATTGACTCATTTGTATGCAATAAATAAGCTTTAATGTAAGATCAATAAGTCAAATATAATTCCATATTAAAGAATATGAGTTATGGAATTTAGAACCCTCTTTTCCCTTGTAAACTATACAAACCGAATGACATCACAAGACCTTAAAAAGAATATTCTTATTATTATGGCTAGGGGTCTGTCCAGTAGTGGGTGTGGACCATAGGAATGGGTTTAGCCCACGTGGTAGCAACCACGGGAGCGGGGTTGAGCTCCTTCCCTCCTTCAGAGGCCAAAGAACATTATATCATAAAATCCAGTTGAATAAATGTTTATTTCAAAACAATGTTTGTTTACAAAATCTTAAAAGAACTGTCTGTACTTATTTACTCTTTGTCTTATCTAGCTATACTAATTAAGGAGTGATTACTCTGCCCTATTTAATCTATGACATAATTTGCATTACTAACTAAAATATTTTCTAACAAACATGAAGGCAGTAGGATCTTTATTTAATAGGAATTTGAATATTACTTGAGTTGGGTATTTGTACTGTTTCATGTTCTTTAAGGTAAAGTTTTAAATACGTAAATCATGACTAAAAGTACCTAGGTTATCATCGGTTCACAACAGTAGTCCTATTTCGTTATCACTAGACTTCATTGGCCATTCGATTAGTTTTAGGTAGGTATAATATAAATTTAATATGAGGTTGGGGGGGTTAGTTACATGGTTGACTTTTATTTTTTTATTTTGTACAATATCCTCCTTTGCGGTGCGCAGTCGGGTAAAAAAGGTAAAGGCGTTCTCTGAGTCGATAGTACATATTATCAAGTAAACGTAACGTAAGAAAGAGTTCATATTAAATAATGAAAAAACGAATCCAAGAATGTATACACAACTATGCATATACCTATATACATATATAACTATTGATAAACACTACATATACTACTTAAACCATACATATATAAATATCATCGCATGTTAGATGACAGAATGCACTGCGTTGTCATATCTGTGCTTGTGCATGGTTATTGAGGTCAGCCCGCATCAACTCTGTAATATAAACATCAACTGGAGAGGCGGCTTTGAAAAACATTCCCTTCTACCACACAACGCTGCAACCACCACTGTCAACGCAATCAAGAAGAAACCTAACGTTGTTAAATATGTAGTTGATATTGTACTGTTGAAAATTGGTTCGTAGGTTGTTTTGATAGATTTCAGGGAGGTGTGAGTTAGTAGTTATTGCACCTTTGAGGGTAAAGTTGTAGTTGTGGATGCTGACAAATAGAGTGAAACTAAGTTATTGTACTGGTCTGTGTGATGCGGAAAGGATTAGTTTTAATAGGCTTAGGGAAATAGGCTCGCTTCTGACAACTAGTTAGTCTAGTTACGTAACATACTTAGTACCTACACTATCGTAAAATTGCATGAAGGATTAACAAAAAAGTTAAACAATTTTGTAAGCTTGATTAAAACTGTTTTTTAACTGCATATGAGACAAAGACAAAGGCATCTCCGATGTGTTGGCGATCGTGAAGAAATTGAACGCTTTAGTGCTCTTCGTTTGTCATACAAAATGAACTATCCTATTAAAGTGGGCTCACGGCAGTCACTGTGTTAATCATATCCTGTTTTAGTTTTGCCTCATAGATTGTAGTGTGACTTCTTACGTAATGGCAAAATATTACTTTAGGTAAATTCATCTACTTCTTGAAACTAGGAAGAAATACTTATAGGTGAGATTACTCATAGGTAACCAAAAATACTTATATATTATACTTTTTTCCGACAGTGATGATTGTTGCTACAGGATAAATTTTTACTAACAAAAAATATTATAGAAACAACAATAGGGATGATGACAGGGTGAAGAAATCGAAATTCTAATTAGTCCGTCAGTCAAAAAATATTAATTAATAAAATATTAGACACGTTTTTTTTTTGTTTTATCAAATTAACAAAGAATTACTAAGTTAAAACGCATTAACGCATTCACTGCCACTTCTGTTTTACGAACTTTCGCCAGGTGCCACATCTGTCATTAAGGGAACATTGCAACGCACATGTGCGTTCAAGGCACTGCGGGAACGTCAGCAAAACGCATATATGCGTCGGTGGCAGTGAACGCATTAAAGTTGGAGAGTAGGGCTAACTACGTCACCGTTAGGTATAAATCGTACCTAACCGTAACGTCACGCGACATTTCAACTCAATATATCTCCGTATAAGTTTGATTACGTGAAAAAAGAAAAAATACGTGTCCAATATTTTTCGATAATCTTCATGATAGACTAAGGAAAAAAGTTATCGTCATCCCGATTGAGTACCTACCTAACATTAATATTCAACTTACTCTAACAAGAAAGTAGTTTATTCAGAAAAGAACAAGTTATATAACAAGATATATTCTTTGTCTATAAGCTTTTCCCAATGATAGGTACCGTCATCGCGTTTCAAAGTAAAGCTTCCTTTGATCATTTAAATTGTCATCTTAAACTTAGTAGTGAATAGTCCGGTACCCGCCATTTTGAATGCGGACAGCAATATAAGTTTATCGTCGACTTCCTCTAACGAGACAATCGCGCCGTTACTAGCACTTAGCGAACTTGATCCGAGCTTTGAGAGCTTTCTGTATTTATCTTGAAATCGAGGCTAATTGAATTTGATCTTGGCGTTTTTTTCCGCCGTTGAATAAAGTACTGTGTTTACATTAAGATACCTGATTGATTTATGTAATTCCCTTGTTTATTTGAAGACTAGCTCCTGCCCGCGACTTTGTGCGCGTAAAAACCTAGGGAACTTTGCGTTTTTCAGGGATAGAAGGTAGCCTATGCCCTTCCCCGGTATTTAAACTATCCCGATACCAAATTCAATCTTAATCGGTCCAGCGGTTAAAGTACGCAAATTGAAATCGCCTTAGAGTTAGTCGACTAAAATGTTCTCATTCTCTCCTCCTTTTCGAAAACGAGTAAGTATTTTGTAGTTCGTTCAGAGAGAGCAAAATGAGAATTTGCTCCCTCTCCATTTCTGCCTCTATAGGAAGAGTGAAAAGCAGAGTGTACAAAACGGTAGCAAAAGTATTTACATATTGGGTGACTAGCTTGAATCCCTCGCTCAAGATACCACGTTAGAATACCTCACTCCGCTCGGGATTCTATTCTGGACTCTTTCGCTTAGCTCTGGATTCAATTCGTCCGGTAAAATATAAGTACCATTTTGCTCCCTTGTACAATACAATCTACTATTGTCTCATCGGGTGCAGTGAGGCGAGCGGCCTGTCGGTGACGGGGTGGCCGGTTGAAGCGCTTTGCTATGTTATGACCACCTGGCTGTGATGTGTATTGTTTGCAAAAGGGCAGACCTTTATTCGAATTGATGCCGGTCACGTTTCTGTGCTAAGGTATAGCGTACTACAGTCGACGTAAAATTATTTTTTACACTTTTGGGCCATAATACAACGGAGCAGGGTACAGAAGTGTAAGAATCTTATTAAAGTCGAAGGTAGCTTCTACCCGCGTAAAATTCGGTTGCCGCGTGCTCGCTGGAAGTATGCGTTTTTCCGGGATAAAAAAGTAGCCTTTTGTCCTTTTCTTGAGACTCCAAAATAGATGCGGAAAAATCTGGTAAAAAAGTAGCGATTTGTTATCTTTTTCCCATGTAGGTACAACATCTTGTATCTTAATAAAAGTAATAGGATTCTTCCACGGATAATATTGGCTATTTCATAAGACTCGAGGGTTTAATGTAGCTGGTTGTAAAGATAGCGTCAGAAAGTTCAATAAAAATTTAAAGCTGCGTTGAACCAGTTTCGACCGGAGTCCCATTCGATTTCCGTTGCATTTCCTGGTGGTGAAGACCCACTGTATGCATAACCCCTTCAGTCGCACAGAGGCTTTTGAGCAAAGAAATCGGGCGGTCGTTCGAATATTGTCCACTGCTACGTACCTAAGCATGCAATGGACACTGGATTTTCTTTTAGAATTCATTGATGGAATATTAGCCGTAGTGGTTCGACCTACCGCCTCTCATGCAGAGGGTCGGGGTTTCGATTCCGGCTCGCACCTCTAAGTTTACTCATGTGCGAAATTGAATTTGAATTAACCACTGAGCTTTACGGTGAATGAAAACATCATCAGGAAACCTGCAAGCGTCTGAGAAGTAATTCAAAGATGTGTGTGAAGTCCCCAATCCGCACTGGGCCCGCGTGGGGACTATAGCCCAAACCCTCTCGTGATGAGAGGAGGCCTGTGCCCAGCAGTCGACGCAAATAGGCTGTATTAGTAGTAGTGATGGAATTAGTGGTTTAAAAACATTGAGAGAAAATAGTTATCTAGAGGATTTCGAAGACTACCTCCTCGTTAGCTTTCACGTCCGGCATCCTGCGTATTCGGCGTCAAGTGAATCATCGTGATATCGTAACAACCAACTTGACTATTTATGACTATTTTTTATTGTTTGATTTGTGTCCTGTAATCTGAGTAATTTCTATTAGTACTCTCATTTTATTTAAGTAGGTAAGTATACAATACTACTAAGTATCAACAGAAAACAAGTAAAAAAAATAAAAATAAACTACAAATAGTATTTAAATTTACAGAAAAAAAAAAGCTAAACAATAACCTAAAAACCTAAATTAGGGCCTTTCGGAAGGGTTCCCCTCACGCAGGCAGCATTCCCTCGCTGTATGGCAATAGCCAGTCTGCTCGAGAAAGCTGCCGGCGCGATGGTTTCCCGTTGCCTCCCTCAAGCGCTTCCCTAGCTCCCTGTGGAGCCCCAGCGCCCCTTTGCCCCATGACCCCATAGTCTCCACCCCGAAGGCCACAAACTCATAGCTCGAGCCTAGGCAGCTATATTTATTAATCTTAACGCTCAACATCAAACATACTTAGTAGTACAAAAAGTATTGCATCCACCCTTTCTTATGCAACTGTTGAATAAAATAGTATTTTGTACCTATTTTGTATTATTTTTTCTATTAAACACACAGCCGTTCAGTGTACACCTACGGGCAAAGGGTAATTGTGTGTCAACCGCACACATATCCATTACCGCACCACACGAACTAAACATACCTGCAGCTCCATCCTGAAACTAATATTGGAGTCGAGTTCAGCTTCGTACATAAACTATTGCATTCCATTGTGTATTTTGCTATTAACTTCATGTCAGAGTAGTTCAAAATATTACCAAGGAATAGAAATCTTCTACTATCTAAAGTCCCGCGCCTACACATTTCAAAACGCTTAAATTTTTTCATTTATTTTTTTATTTAAAAAGCACCACCAACACTCTCAATGCATAGTTGATGGCTGTCTCAGCTCGCACACATGTGTTGAGAGTGTTGATGGTGCTTTTTGAATACATTTAAGTGTTTTGAATTTTGGAGGGGCGGGACTTTAGATAGTAGAAGATCTCTACCTAGGTACTACTATCTGCATGCTAAAATAAAAGTTATTATTTACAAAAGGGGACAACTGCCTGGTTTCAGTCGGTTGATCGGTCCTCTTATTGGCACAATTTCACCCATAAAAAATACAAGTTACTGGGAAAGGGAAAATATACACTCAACAGCAATGAAACCGGGACACTTTGTGTAGGATTTCCCATATATGTATCAGGTCAAAACGACAAAACAACCATATTTTTAGCCACTTTAATGACATAGTAATACAGTCGCTATTTACATACGTATTGGGATACTTTGGCAGAGCAGCAGGTGGGGGGAGCGGATCCTCAACCGGAGAGAATCTAGGTGGGTGGTAGGTCGATCCACTACGCTAACTTGCCGTTGGGGAATATTAGGTATAAGTACTCTGCTCGCAGGACTGATGGCCGATGGGGCCGGAAAGTTCTCGAGTGGCGCCCGCGAACCGGGAGACGAGCTGTCGGTAGGCCATTCATTCATTCATTTATTAATTCATTAACAATATACATTGTGTAGAATATTATGTCACTTTTTCAAAATTAAACTTAAACATAAATCTTCAAGTACAAAATAAATAATGACAAAAATAAAAACGAGTCTAAATAATTGCAATAAATAATTTCAGTCGTTACCGTTAGAATTTACAAAATCCTCTATTGAATAAAAACACTTCTTCAAAAGAAAAGCTTTCAATTTGTCTTTAAACTTATTATAGTCATTTATAATTTTAAAATCTATGGGCAATTTATTGTACAGCTTAACAGCCTGGTAGATTGCTGCATGCTTTACTATTTTTAGTCTAGGTGCCATTATATTTGGAATATCTTTCCGTCTCGTCGCAAGTCTAATGTCTCTTTCAGTATCAGACTCAATTTCGTGAATATTTTTTACAAAGTCCGTAAGTAACACTATGATGTAGAGGCAAGGAATTGTCAGGATCTGAAGCTGTTCAAAATATTTTCTACACGATTCCCACTGGGGTATCCTAACCATAGTTCTTATCGCTCTTTTTTTGCATTATAAATGCTGCATTGGTGTTATATTTGTAGCTGTTTCCCCACAATTTGATACTGTAACGGAATTTTGACTCTACAAGGGCATAATAGACCGTCTTTAACTGTTGAATTCCTACTTCATCTCTTAAGCTTCGAAGTGCGTAACAGGCTGAGCTAATGGAATTACTTAGGGCCTGAACTTCAGGTTTCCAATTTAAGTACGAATCAACATGTACGCCTAAAAATTTGACTATCTCGACCTGTGCTATTTTAGCTCCATTTATGTTAATTTCTATGATATCATTATTTGTAGAAGTGGATTTAAAAAGTATCACTTTAGTTTTACTATAATTGAGCCGTAGGTTATTCGCAGAAAACCAAACAGAGAAAGCCGCTAAAGCTGTATTCAATTTCAGATTTAAATCTTGAATGTTATCTGCCGATATCACCACATTGGTATCGTCCGCAAACACAATCAACTGGGAATTTTGTACAGAGTTATGCATATGGCTTATTAGATCGTTAACAAATATTATGAAAAATATTGGGCCCAATATAGACCCCTGTGGTACACCTCGTGTAACATTGATCATCTTTGATCGATAAACTTTCTCCGTTTTATTCACAATTCGCTTTATTTCAACAAATTGCCTCCAACAAGATGGAGCGACGACCTCGTGAAGGTCGCGGTAAACCGGTGGAAGCAAGTAGCACAGGACCGGTCTGAGTGGCGAGCCTTGGGGGAGGCCTATGTCCAGCAGTGGACGTCTTTTGGCTGAAATGATGATGACTCTGAAAAAATACAGTCACCTTACAGCAACCCACACTCACGATAGATATGCAGTTTACTTACGAACATACTTCATAAGGGCCCTCGCCCATGGCGACTTTTTGTAGCGATGCTGCCGCGTTACTTCATATCGCTGTCCTTGTTTTACATCAAAGAGTAAAAAGGATAGCTATATATCAGTAGTGCGGCAGCATCGCAACAAAAAGTTGCCGTGGCCGAGGTCCCTAAATCACACGGGCACTAATAAGCCATTCCATTAACTGTTGCTAATCAATGAATCCAAAGAGTTCTTCTTGCCCTTGTGCATTAATCTCATATTCTCATTAAAATCCACCGGAAACTTTTTCAATTCGACCGGGGCCTATAAATTAACATAAACTGCTTACTTTGCTTAGCCGCCTGCCACTTATTCTGAGTTTAATTGTCTTATTTATCGCCTTCTGCTCGAGGTGAAGTTGTGCGTTATTGCTCCGGTTCGAGCTTTATAGACTCTTGAAACGTTATTGTGGTTAGGACCTCGCTGTTAGATAAGGCCTGCGGCCAGAAGTAAATATTTATTTTATTTTATTTTTTATTCAATGCAATATTTGAGATATACGTCTTTCTTCTTCTTATTCTATATAATTGCACAAAGACTAAAAAGAAGGAAATGTGAAAAGGTACCATTTTTTCCCGTTAGTATTTCGAGAAATGCTCTCCGAGTGCTCTCCTGCCACTCCCAAAGAAACCACTTGCCACAACTTTTTCTTTCAGTTAGTAACAGAAAAGTTTATTTTTATTATTATTATAAGCAAGAGAGTATAATTGTATAGAGTTTTATATATTAATCTGATATATCTAAAGAAGGTAGTAGGAACAGGCGGCGGTGACCACTTACCATCAGTTGGGCCATCTGCCTGTTTGTCAATCTTTGTACTTACATAAAAAAATGCTTCTTTTCTCCTAATTTATTGTCTTGTGTATTTATTAATGAAAAACTTATAAGCACGCAACAAATTGCCAGATTGCACCCGTCCCAAAGTCATACGCTTAAAAACAATTTTTGGTGGTTGATTTTTATTATAAACTAGCTGACCCCGCGGACTTCGTACCGCCTTAGATTTTTTTTGGGTATGAAAAATAGCTTACGTCCTATTCTCAGATGTACTGAACATACACTCCAAATTTAATAAAAATCGATCGAGCCGTTTCGGAGGAGTTTGGTTACAAACACTGTGACACGAGAATTTTATAGGTATATTAGATTGATATTGATTAATACTAGAGTCTGATAGTTTATTCTTAAGAAGGTAGTAGGAATAGGCGGCGGTGACCATCAGTTGGGCCATCTGCCTGTTTGTTAATCTTTGTACATAGAAAAATGCTTTTTTTGTCCTAATTTATTGCCTTGTGTATTTATTAATGAAAAACTAATAATCACGAAATATATTGCCAGATTGCACCCGTCTCAAAGTCATACGCTTAAAATCATTTTTTGGTGGTTAATTTTTATTAAATAAGAGAATTTAAATCTTTAAATGAAGCTAAGCATAAGTAGTGGAAAGGCAACTCAGCCTGTAGACAGGTCCTCAGTGCTAAAGGCTTTTCATGCCCCTCACCGCTTATCGGCGCTGGCGCAGCGCCAGATCGCTCCCCATGGAAGTAGTAACCAATAACTGGAACTACCACAATGACAAAATTTGTGCAAGATTCACCGACGTAAGGGGCATGAAAGCTTGTATCTCTCTTTGTCTAACCGCATAACAGCTCGTTTACACGGAGACATCCGTTTCTTTACATGATCCGATTTAGTGGTGACCAGGAATCCTGCATAAACTGTATGTTTAATTCGCACACGATAGTAAACTTAGAGCTGCGAGCCGGAAACGAGCCCCCGACCCTCTGCATGAGAGAGCCACCACGGCTCTTAACTTCCTTCTTACTTAACTTTTAGCTATTAATTTAATCCGACATTGACTTTACTAGCCTCTGATGCACTTATTACCTCCATGTTGCCCCCTTATCACTAGATTTACGGGCGGCTTCAACCTTATACTGCGCTTAGCGCATGCCCGTATGGCGCGTGAAGAATGTGCGCCTGAGAATGGACGGGGTCTCGTTTTAGTTGGATTTTGAGTAAGCACGACGTTTGACCCTGTTTTGGACAGGTTAAAACTTTAATTGTGTTTGAGTTTATATTACTTTATATTCCCTGTTCCTACATATAATCATTTGCAACCATGGTATTAGATTAGAACATTATGGAAGTTATGGAATAGTACATTTAGGGACCCTTACAGACTCTTCTTTAAATGTTTTTTCAAGATCCAATATTTAAAAACCAAGACCATTTCACACAAGCATACAATAGTTATTTGTTATGCAAGGCTGCAAAGTTGTTGTTTGCTGTGAGTGCGTGATTGAGACCCGAGTGAACGAAGGATTCTAGGGTTGAACCACGAGCGAAGCGAGTGGTTCAAATATAGAATCCTAAGTGTAACGAGGGTTTCAAGGCACGAGACCACAAACGACTTTGCTGCTGAGCGCAACACAAAATTTTTCACCTCACGCGCGATTTTTCGGGAAGAAGACTTAGTTCGGCGTCACGTACAGTTTGTGCTAACTCTGGAGGAGTTAAATTCGTATCGTCATCGCTAGAATCGCTCATATTTACTTTATTACTTCGTATAGGTATTCTAAATTACAAAACCAGCAATCTAAACTATCACTTTTTTTTCAGGTTTTTTTTTCCGGAGGTTGCGTTCCAAATCACTCTTACTCGTACTTCAAGATTCAATTATTCATTGAATCTTGAAGAATACAGTTAAAATATACACATATTTAAGTATTTTTGTGATAAAACATAGTGAAATAATTAAATACATCTGAAACGGTGTATTATTAATATAATTTTATTAATGATGATATTAAGTAAATTGAACCTTTACTTTAATAAAACTCTCACGACGAATTGCGTTTCAGAACGTATCGTTGTTTTTTATTTTGACAGTGGCGTCATGCGTCGTTCGAATTTCAAAAACACTTTCCACGCTAGCGGATAAAAACAACTTTTGCGCTCGGATATCAAGCTGCAAAACGACCACTTTCGAGCCAGTGAGGTGAAAAATAATTTACCGGCTTTATATCAATTCAATTTTGTTTAAAGAATACTACTCTCTATCCAACGAACGCAACCATACTAATATTATAAATATGAAAGTGGGTTTGTTTGTTTGTCCTTCCTTCACGTCGCAACGAGTGGACCGATTCGGATGAAATTTGGTATGGAGTTAGTTTGAGACACGGGCAATAATTGTTTTATCTAGATATTTCCACGGGAACGGGTTTTCCACAGGTCAAACCAATTTTTCAATACTTCTATAACTATAACTATCTAGGTATATATACAGTATTATCAAGTAAATAAATTCTATGTCTACGCGGGACGAAGTTTGCGGACATAAGCTAGCATTTTATAGAAAGACTAGCTTTTCCCCGCAACTTCGTATGCGCAGAAATATTAAAAAGTAAAATCCCGATTTTTCCCGTTCCCGTGGGAATTTTGCAAAATCCTTTCTTAGCGGATGCCTACGTCATAACATCTACCTGTATGCCAAATTTCAGCCCGATCCGTCCAGTGGTTTGGGCTGTGCGTTGATAGATCACTATATCAGTCAGTCAGACAGTCAGTCACCTTTGAGTTTTATATATTTAGAAGATGTTTATGGTTGCTCCTCATACTTTGATCACAGCGGTAATCTTGTAAAATTAAATAAGTAGGTAGTTTATTCTACTACTACTACTACATCCTATTTGCATCCCACTGCTGGGCACAGGCCTCCTCTCATCACGCGAGGATTTGGGCTATAGTCCCCACGCGGGCCCAGTGCGGATTGGGGACTTCACACTCATCTTTAAATTATTTTCAGTTTATTCTGCAAACCCTCATTATGGGCTCTGACATGGCAGTTATGAATATGCCATTATTGCCTCGAACCACACTCGATGCCGAGAAGCTGCAAGACAAGATAGAACGTCGTATTTTCAAACAAAGTATTGCACGAGCACAAAAGACCAATTTAGATTTTATAGGTACCTGTGTAATGTCAATAACACCACCATTTTCACAACAGCCTATTTCCGGCCAACTGCTGGGCCATGCCTCCTCTCATCATGAGAGAGTTTGGGCTATATTCCCCACGCGGGCCCAGTCCGGATTGGGGGCTTCACACACAACCTTGAATTACTTCGCAGATGCGTGAAAAGCTCAGTGGTAAATTCAAATTGAAATTCGCACATTTCAGAGGTGCGAGCCGGATTCGAACCCCCGACCGACTGAGCCGAATGTCAATACATATTATTATGTAGATATAATTATAATCTCCAAATCAGGTCCACGAGATTTCTCAGACCATTTTCCGAGCTACTTCATCACCCCGACGCCCGGACCATTATGAGACAGCGTGTAATGGGCGCCGGCTCATTCGCCGCCGGCGTCGTTTCCTCCCGAATTATGAAATATAATGGAAAATCAGGGGGCAAACGTGACTGGAATGTCAAATTCTCACCCCCGATAATTGCTGAATTTAGACGATTCCCGACGACTTTGTTTGTGAGGTCGCGTCGTAATTAAGGATTTTTGACTGCGAAAAATTCTTCGTTACTAAGGCTCAACGCGACTGTGAGTAAATAAAATAATTATTGTTGTTATAATTTTGTAACAAATCTTTGAATTTTTAGTCTAGATACTGAACTAAGCAATTAAAAGTTTGATAGTGAGCTCCTTTGTTTGTTTGAGAGAAATTTATTACTATTAGGTACTTATCAAACGTTATAGCTTAACAATTTGTTAAGGCTGCTTCTTCGGCTGCTGGTAAGCTTATTTTTAGCAGTGAACATTTTCAAAGACTTCTTATTTTTGATTCTTTAAATTGTAGCTTCGGCATATTCTCGGTGATCGACACATACGTTTACGTATCCTGAACCTAATCACATGATTTTAAAACCCATAACATACTTATACCTGCAATATTCAGCAGTACATTAACAATTATCCAGGGGCCACAGGAATAAGTGAATGCTCTTTTCGGGTCCTTTTGTTATTTTTCCAGAACAATCGAGTCCAAATACTCACGACACGTTCGTATTGTCCGCGATTAATTGCTTGCCTAAAACGGACCTTTTGTTGAACCAACGCGCTTTTTCCCGCAAAGGAATGTAAATAACTTATTCATTGAGCTACGTATTTTTGTTTCATCATTAAAACGAGATACTATCCATATAAGTACCTACCTACTCGTATAAATAAATCTTAAATCGTATTACTAAATACGTCTATATGGATCATAAACAACAGGTCAGCCTAGAGACGGCTCATCTAACCGTTAGCACAAAACAAAAATTTCAGTCCACGATAATCAAACAGTCATATGAGCTTTATTTCTCCACAGAGCGTGGATAGTCTCACTTTTCACTTTAATCCAGTCGTTCCCAACCGGTGGTCCGCGGACCACAAGCGACAGATTTCATATTTGAATGTACGTGAACGAGAACGCAGTGAGGTGACCGGTAAGAAGGAAGCGTCTGACGAAACAATCTGACAAGATCCTATCAACCCAATAATTCCTGGACTTGTAAGTACAGAAGATGCAAGCTCAGTAATTCAAAAAAAATCAAAATTCAATCATTTATTCAGCAAATTGGCCACATAGGGGCACTTTTACACGTCAGAAAAGAATTTACTAGCGCTTCCTAGACCCATTGCTTGAGAAGAAGCGCCGCAACAAACTCAAGCAGAAGGCCTTTTTTCAAAATTTACACATAGTTATAACATTTACATTACATGTATAAAATATACATATCGGTACGTACTACAATTACATTGAAGGGATGTATAGTCCCTAACTTAAACTTAAATCTAAGATCTTAGAGATGTATAGTCTCCAAGGGTCCAGAATAATCTCATTGATATACTGTGTACTATTTTTTTTTCACTGCTCATTAATGTTACTTTCGACGTTTATGCTAAACATAAACTTTGGCCCGCGTAGATTTGGACAAGTGAGAATGAAAATATGTCATTCTTTAAATTTGCGAAAAAAATACAATAAAGTAAAAAACTAATAGGGTGAAGTTGAAAAAGGAAAAAGCACTAGTGCGCAAAAACAAAGCCTAGTAAGAGTATAAAATAAACTTGTGTTTTTGACCAACTGTTTATTAAAAAAAAACTTTCTTTTGCGCATATGTGAAGTCTTTTTTATACTTGTGGTCCTTGTTAAAGGTAACGCAATCATAATGGTCCCTGGTCACAAAAAGTTTGGGAACCGCTGCTTTAATCTAATGGTCCGCAGAGTAGGATAACAACAAATGAATCAGCGACGGCGAAGCTATTAAAACACAATCAGGCCGGAGCGCTGGACGCGACACCTCAGCTAATGGCTGACCAATTAAAACGGACGGTTTCATTAGAAAAAAAAACAAGGAAATTGAACTGTTGAAAAGCCATTATGGAACTCTTCTTTACATTCATTTGCAATACTAATTGAAAACTGGATACTTCTTTAAAGCTTTCATTAAATAAATGTGGGATTATTTAGTAAAACGGAACCGTGTCACGGCTTTTTGTGCCATGGTTTTTTTATGTGTTTTTGTAGAATACCTGTTCACAGAAACGCATGGAAATAACTCGGAAACTAAAAAGCCTTGACATGGTACCTTTAACTGAACACTCTCACAGATATCTTAAAGGCCGGCAACGCATCACTGGTATTGATAATATCTACATCATTGCAATTTGTTTTAAATCCAATAGATATGCCGTGTGCTATTTATTACTCTTTACTAAAAAGGATTTGTTTTCAATACTTCCCTAAGTTGCATACTTAGTATGTGCGATGCGATGCGATGTCAATGTCAAGTTCGCTATATGATTATCATTTCTTTGGGTCGGTTCACTTGACACCGACTTCGCAGTCTGTCGGAGTTTGAAGGCGGTTTTTATTTTTTTATTTAAAATTTTTTTTCGGCTACAGTTTCCAAACATTACTATAGAAGTACATAAGTAACTCTGAAGTCCTCGAAATTGACACCAAAATCATCTACGTGCTAGCAAATTTTACGAGGAGTTCCCTCATTTTGTCATGGATCCCATCTTCAGAACTGAACCAAATTAATATGGGACCAACTTGGAAGTACCACCTTTCGAACAAAAAAGAATCATCGAAATCGGTTCACGTTTACTATTTATTTTTGGTGAACATACATAATAAAAAAAAAGATTCCGACGAATTGAGAACCTCCTCCTTTTTTGAAATCGGTTAAAAATCATAAATTCTTGCTGCAAATACATTGACCGTTACTATTAAAACGATTTTTTTACTCGAAAGCCACGAAAGCCGTTAATGTCCCATTATCGGTCTCGGATAATAAAAGAGGGGCCACATTAATCGTTGTCCGAAACTCGGTAACTTTGTTACGACTTGACTTTTACCTAGTGAACTTACTTACCCGCTCGACTCGGTGGGGAAGTTTGACCTTGAAAGGGATGCCATGAATTTCATTAGGTATTATTAACGTTCAAGTGTCTATAGCTGAATATATTTTGATGTATTGATGGTTGGGTACGAGTAGGTTTCGATGTAATTTTGTACGATTTAGACTTGTATGTACCTGAGAAATACATATACTTCTTTTATCCTGATATTCTCAGACTTGAGCACACGTACTTTGTAAAAAAATATATGTATATATCGCATTATCTGTATTTTATAGTATACCTTGTCGTTCGTTACGTTATTAATATTTAATAGAGATATTTAAAGGAGGAAACACAGTATCCTGCTACAAAGTTTCGACGGTAACTTGCAGACAAAATAGCGTAAAACATATTATCCGACTTAGCACAGGAATTTTACCTACAACAAACTAAAAAAGCCAGTAAACACAAAGGCATAAGGTTACCTTTTCAAGTCTATGGAGAAGTGTTTGTTCATACAATCAACCCGCGAGAGAAACTAATTCTTCTACCAAAAAAAATAAATAATAATTTCGACGTTACATTATTTCATGTTGTTCGAGTGTTACACATTTATTAGACGGAGAGAGCATAACATAATTATAAGCGTATAAGTCAGGCGTTCCAATGTCAAAAAAATATCAATAAATTTACCTTTAAAAAAATATCACAGAAATAAGTGAGATGGTTCAAAGTAGCCGTAGGACTACTCGAATTTAATTTGCGCGCTAGATCTGAATTAGAACACTAATGCAAACATACTTACAACACACAAATTACACCTTAATGACATTTCGGACAGAACATTTACGGATTGAGCTATACTAGTATTGCCACGAGAGATGAGGTGAGGACGATAATACAAAGCTACATAAAGAACAACTATCGGTTCGAAAAAAGAACAGTACATTTACATGACATGATGCTGTGAGCGACTACAACTTTCGTAGCAATAACTATGAGTACAATCTAGATCCAATATGATCATATAAAAAGGCAACGTTCAAACCAAAAACCATTACCAACGACAAAACAATTTCATCAAATGCGAACGCGAACGCAAAACGTGAACGCCAACTCGAAATAAGTTTAATTAAGAGGGGCGAAAGCGAAACGAAATTAACGTGAATTGTTGTTTTAAAAACATTTTTTTTCCTTTTCGCTTTACGTAAATAATTGAGGCAGAGTGACAAGTACAGCTCCAATTTGTTTGGGGCGCTGAACAATGGCGCATTGTAGACTGTAGACCTTTTCAGTTCGTGCTACCTGGGACTCACGCCCTGCACAAAAATCTGGTATCTTACTTTCAACACTTTTGCAGATCCTTTTGGCCCAGACAAAAAAAATACTAGTTAAAAAAAAAACCCGACTCTTAAGCATAAATAGAAACGTGAACAATTAAATTAGTATCAAATTTACTAGGACCTAGGAAAGCAAACAAATACTGACTTTTGTACGGAAAACGGGTTTTTGAATGGATATAGAAGGTATATGTAATAATGTATTAGTAATGCATAAGTACAAAATTCAATTCAGAAACTTTCTCAATATTGAAGTAACTTGATGGAAAGTGAAAATATGGCCCAAACATGGATTTTCAAGCTGGATTTGAAGATTCTTTGTTCAATTGTGAATAACAGTCATGATATGGAGTAGATAAACATCTTCTCTCGTCTTGTTCTCAGCAAATGGGCTAGCAAGCGCTGGCAAGCGCGGATCCAGGGGGGGGGGGGGGGTCATGGGGGTCATGACCCCCCCTCGGCAGGACTAGGTCTACTGCTATCATTTATTTTTAACCCCTGACGCAAAAATGGGGGGGGGGAGTTGAGTCAAAAGCTGGATCCGCCCTTGAGCGCTGGTAGATCCATTTAATGTTCTGACGTCTAAAAGTGTCCATATGTGGCAAATAAATAATTGATGACTACTTCAAAAAATAATACTTTAACTTGAAAAAATCACAATCCATAATATTTTGAAACATTTTTCTTACATGCAGCGGGTAATCGTAAAAACGAATTCAGGAAAAATGGAGATACTAGTTTTCTGCATAAAAAGCACTCACGTGGCGGGTCAACCGAAATGAAAACCGTTATTCTTCTCGTATTCTCTCTATCACTCTTTAACTTTTTAGTACTTGCAGAAAAGAGATAGAATGCTGGCTTCCAATTTTCATTTAGAGTAAAGTTATTGGATTGGAACGGAAAACGGATTGTTAGGTGAATAGAAATAGCGCTATTTTTCACTTCAGACGTGTGTTTAAGGGACCATTTATTTCTATTTTGACGCATTCATCGTAGAATTGGCTTCGTTTAAAAGCAGGTTGTGCTGTAGTGAACACTTTTTTGTTTGTCGACGATGCTGTTTTGGATGGTAATGTTATAAGTAAAAGTGCATCATGTACAAGTAAGCATTGTGATGAAAGTGTGTGTTATTTCCATGTTTTTAAACATAATTTATGAATTGTGGTTGATTAGAGTAAACAATAACTTTGATCTACACATTAGGAATCAACATGCTTATTTTCAGTTTTTCATTTCAAAAAGTTGCATACTTGAAAAAATAACTTTTTTTAACCAATAATGTTTTTAATACGGTTTTCCTGGATGGCGTCACCTCTTTTTATAGACTTTTCTTCAATAATGTTAATTATATTAGGTACGTTAACTCCAAATTCTGTTAAAGCAACGAGCTAAGATTGATTTAAAAAGTTAAGCGAGGAGATGTCAAGGTTAATTAATGCTGTGGTTAAATATTACGTTACCCGTTTTGCGTCACAAATTTTTTGAATATTTTAATGCGTAGCTAAAATTCTAACGAACCTAATACGTCCCACTGTTGGACAAAGTGTCTCATCGCAAAGGTCTGGGCTAATATTTCCCACGAGCCTTATTTTTTATGATCCTCTGAATGAGAAGCCGTCAATCCACAATAATATACTCCATAATACTGTAGGGGGGTTGGTGTTAGCTCAGGTAGATGCTGCAGGCACGGAGATCAGCAGTGGAACTTGAAGACACGAAGACGATGTCTAGCTGATTAAAAACTCTAAATCTTGCAGACTGGCCCTGATACTGCCCTAACTATTAAATGATAGATTTTATGTATATTTCATATTATATTTCCAGAGATGTTTGCATTACAATGGTTATAAAAAGACTAAATATACGGAACAACATAATTCTACGCTTAAAATTACTTATTTTTGAAAGAAAATGTGTCATCTCACCGATTATACTCGGCCAGTCTCCACAATACCATATTTGTTGGGACTCCCTTACCTACGCTACTCATATTACTTAATTTTACTCCTTATCGACCTGTTATTCCACCATCTACATTAACTCCAAAGCAGAGCGACGGATGGACAAAGTCGCATGTAACTCGTATTTGTTTTGCTATGAGATAGTCGAAGGTTACTTTTTACCGTTGAAACATTACACAGGCGATGTCACGAGCAACATTACAGTATCATTACTACTACTACTACTACAGCCTATTTGCGTCCCACTGCTGGGCACAGGCCTCCTCTCATCACGAGAGGGTTTGGGCTATAGTCCCCACGCGGGCCCAGTGCGGATTGGTGACTTCACACACATCTTTGAATTACTTCGCAGATGCGTGCAGGTTTCCTCACGATGTTTTCCTTCACCGAAAAGCTCAGTGGTAAATTCAAAGTGAACACATTCACATTCAAAGTGTTCACAGTATCATTATGCCCGAATAAATCAGACTGTTTAGACTTAGTGTGTATACACCTTTTTTTGTTTACCCTGTGTAAGCCCTCGAGTATTGATTGCGCAATCAAGATACCATCAGCGTGATTAGAGAATCGCGTGCGCAGCCCCTAATGATCTGTTACAGATCATTAACAATGATCTCTAATTGACTGCCGCGGTCACTGATACTGACCTAGTGGATGTAGTATTTAGTGTGATTATTATACTTAATTATTGAGTAACAGACGTGAAATTTGTTAATTTAAAAAGTCTCTTAAAGTTTCTTATTTTGGTATAAAAAGACGATCCTTACGGTGAAAAAATTTATTCCTGATTTTCATTTTATTTTGTACTTTTTCTGACGATCTCAATGTGAAATTCTCTTATTTTGACATGTAAAATATGCTGTCATTTGAGAAATAAATGTCTATGTCTGTCTCTGTGGTATCGTAAAATTTTTAAATAAAAAAATAAAAACCGCCTTCAAACTCCGACAGACTGCGATGTCAATGTCAAGTTCACTATATGATTATCATTTCTTTGGGTCGGTTCACTTGACACCGACTTCGCAGTCTGTCGGAGTTTGGAGGCGGTTTTTATTTTTTTATTTAAAAATTTTTTTTCGGCTACAGTTTCCAAACATTAAGTACTATAGAAGTACATAAGTAACTCTGAAGTCCTCGAAATTGACACCAAAATCATCTACGTGCTAGCAAATTTGGAGGAGTTCCCTCATTTTCTCATGGATCCCATCATCAAAACTGAACCAAATTAATATGGGACTAACTTGGAAGTACCACCTTTCGAACAAAAAAAGAATCATCGAAATCGGTTCACGTTTACTATTTATTTTTGGTGAACATACATAAAAAAAAAAAAAAAAAGATTCCGACGAATTGAGAACCTCCTTCTTTTTTTGAAGTCGGTTAAAAAGACCCTACTACTACGGCCTATTTGCGTCCAACTGCTGGGCACAGGCCTCCCTTCGTCACGAGAGGGCTTGGGCCACAGTCCCCACGCGGGCCCAGTGCGGATTGGGAACTTAAAGACCCTACATAGAATTAAAAACAGATTCTATCTAAATAGCTATGTCACAAAACATTGAATTATATCCACAACCTAATTCCCCTAAGCTCTGAAAGCCCGCAAATCTAAACCGTTATTAACGAGATTAAATATTTACCGGCGGCCAAAACTGCGGAACATTCAATTAAACACACCTCCCCAATTACATTAAAACTTCCTTCAAGTCAAATGCAGAAGGGCCAACTCGCAATTATTAATACAACCGAGAAGTCCTTTGTCTAACTTTCCTTCCAAAATACCCGCGTAGAAAGAACTCGGCAGAACTATTACTTTCTGTAATAAATTAACAGCTGAACATTCTTCTATTAAATACTATTTATGGAGTAATTCAAATGGTATTTTTATCATGAATATTTATTAAAAACATGTGTATGCTAAGTGATTAAGAAAGAACAAACATATCTTGGAATTGCAGTTTAATAAATTAAGATAAAATATACCTACATATTTTATTTTATTTAAATAGTGCGAAAACTGATGAAAAAATAATTAAAAACTTCAGGTAGGTCATTATTTAAAATACTTTGCCAAGTAGGTAATTAAATAACATAATCGAGGACATAATTATATCGGTTGCATTTTTCAAAACTGTTTACAAAAGGTGGCGACTGCATGCTTTCGGTCGGTTTCAACATAATAATTCTTTAATTTTTCGACACATACATTTATTTATTTAACCTTTTTTGCACAAGATTTCTTTCATTTTCATTTACCAGTCAACCATAGGGTAAAACAGAGAAAGTGGCGGTGCCCTTAACAAACCAATATACTTAGATGGAAAAAAATATTCTTAAACACATAATCATTTATTTATAAACTTACAGAAGAATACGAATACATATACCTATTATATACATATATATACATAATTCTATTAGATTACCTACTCGTAGGTAATCTAATATCAATAATTATGATGCAAAAGTGATTGTCCAATCCTACTTGATTAAACGCTTTTTATCTTATCTTTACTATAACCAATTCCTTTGTCTCATTGATTCGCAATCAGTGCGATCTGATATTGGACAAATAAGAAAACATCCAAAACTACGTACGTGCTTCTGCGTTATAATCACGATCACGGGCCTCTATTAGTAATACCAACCAAACAATCCTGATTTCAGGGTTGATTGTCGCCTGGTAGGGTTTGGTGGTTAGGTTGGATTGAGTGAAGGATGGAGAGGACGTGTTAATAGTGGTATTAGGAAGAAATCTCGTCTTGTTTTTTTGCAGGGCGCACATGCCCGCCTAGCAGCGCGCCCTATATTGCTAGTGGGATCTATAACAGTACGAAAGTAGGAATTATTTAGAAAATATTTCATTTAATTTCATTTTATTTATTTGCCATGAATTGTATGTTTACATGAGAGATGGTACATTGCATGTCAGTAGATTGGTATCAATACAATTTTACCCAATGGGTGTAGCAACTTACCCAATACAGTATAAAAGAGATACTTATACAGGGTGGAAAGATCGAATGCCACATGGATGGCAGCTACCTTAAATATTGTAAATAGCGCAACAAAAACAATAAATACTGCATTTAAGGATTTATGAAAAATCGCTTGCCTCAGTCGGGAGTCGAACCGGTCAAATGTGACAAAAAATAATGTGCTGTATTTTATGATGCAGATTGAAAGGGTTACTGATAAGGTTCATTTTTCTCTAAATAACAAATACAATCAGAATAACGGAAGGCCATGAAAATTGTAAACGAAAAATTAAAACACACAAAATAAAACAATATTCATTTAATAACCTTACTAAAACCTTGCTAACTAAAGTAGTTGTTCAAAATGAGCCCCGTTTCAGCGTCTAACAAAGGAAAGTCTCCTTTACACAGTATGTGCTATTTACAATATTTTTAAGGTAGTTGCCTTCTATGTGGCATTCGATCTTTCCACCCTGTATATAAATTAAATAAACTAAAATATCAGTATCAAATGCCAAAAGTAATTTACAAATAATAATAGAAAATAATCATTCGTTACTATAAAATGCACCAAGATTATATGGACATTTATTTATTAGGTACTTTAATATCATTTAAATCAATGCAGTGTCCACAACCACCACCTCAATATCCCATTTACGTCCCACTGCTGTGCAGAGGCTTCTTCTCATCACGAGATGGTTCAGCCTATGGTCCCTACGCGGGCACAGTATTTTATGTACACTTTATGTAGGGTAAACTGGGTACGGTTGTGCCAGGGTACGGTAGTGACTGTCGCTATAACAGCGAAACTATACGGATCGCTGGGAGGGGTGCAAGGGGAAAGACAAGCGGCATGCAAGTCTAAACGCGTGTCCCAGTGTTGCATCAGCCCGCGTGCAACGGTAACGTAAGCAGGAGACCACATTGATTTTGGACAGTCAAAAGTAAGTTTTTTTGTTCGATTTCTTTTTGTAATTACGGTTATTTGTACACAGATAGATTGCCTTTTATTTATTTTTTGTTATAACTTGAACATTAGCAGTTACTTACGAGTAATGACTTTTAATCCAGATCTTTTTGCTCAGTCATGGTCATTTTTTGTTTTCAAAAGTATGCGTTGGGTACGGTTGGGACAAATTTTGTGGGTACGGTTGTGACATTGTTTTTTTTGTTTTGTTTTAATTTAGATGCCTAGAAAACGCGTGCGGAAGACCGAGAGAGGCCTGTCTGATATTAGTAAATATGAAAATGCTTACGAAGAGGTGAAACGCGGTACTTCATTACGGAGAGCTGCGGAAATACATGAAGTTAATCGCATGTCGCTCTTGCGATACCTACGCAAACGCGACAAAGCCGACGAGAATCAAGAGGAAGGCACCATCAGCATGGGGTATTGATTATAAAAAAGACTGTTATATGTTACAGTGCCTTATTAATTTTAAGAAGAGAAGTGATCACAGATTTTCGCTTTTTTGCCATAAAGTGATTGTTAACTTTGTTTAGAAGAAGATTATGCTGTGTTCAGTTAATTATTTGTAACAATAAAAGTCATTACAAACTATTTGGATGTATTTTGTATGCCTGTCACTACCGACCCCAACCACTGTCACAACCGCCCTTGGGGTGTGGCCGGTTGTGACACTTTCCCTTTTTTTTTAATTTGATCTTATGCCTGATACAGCGTAGTTAGGGACAATATTTTAACAATTTTAGATAAATATTCAAATTAAGTATTAAAGTGATTTTTCTCCCAGATAACTGGTAAATTTACAAAATTATAGGCGATCAAACCAAAATTGTCACAACCGTACCCAGCTTACCCTACACACAATTTTATCAATCACTTTGCAGATGCGTGCCGGTTTCCTCGCGATGTTTTCCTTGAACTCAGCTCAGTGGTTTTACATTGATTTGATTACCTACATAATCACAAGATGGAGCGACAACCTCGTAAAAGGTCGCGGGAATCCGGTGGAAGCAAGTAGCACAGGACCGGTCTGAGTGGCGCGCTTTGGAGGCCTATGTCCAGCAGTGGCCGTCTTTCGGCTGCAATGATGATGATGAATGCCGTCATGATAAAGTAGGTAGGTACTGTAGTATATTGTATTTTAAATAAAAGTTGTGGTATGGGGTTGAATACGCATTTATTTAAATTTACCTTATATTCTTACAAGTTCTGCTTTATGAAAAGTCGATTTGTCAAAGAGGAAGAAGCGCCATCTGACGTAGCTTTTATATACTTAAGGATGCATCATCATCATCATCATCATCATGATTTCTGCCAAAAGACGTCCACTGCTGGACATAGGCCGCCCCCAAGGCTCGCCACTCAGACTGGTCCTGTGCTACTTGCGGTTTCCCGCGACCTACACGAGGTCGTCGCTCCTTCTTGTTGGAGGCCTACCGACAGCTCGTCTCCCGGTTCGCGGGCGCCACTCGAGAACTTTCCGGCCCCATCGGCCATCAGTCCTGCGAGCAATGTGCCCCACTTAAGGATGCATTCATATTTAATTAAACTAGCTACGAGATGCTACAGGTACTACTTGTTTTGTTAGTAAGTACCTACTTACCAAAATGTAAAAGCAGAGATGAAAACTTACACATTTTCTTACTGTCTTTACATCGGATGTAACAAAAACGTGCTCGGCCGGTCGTTGAGTCAGCGCTTCGGCCTTTACTCGAATTAAAATCGCTTATTCCGTCGATTTCGTTATTGAAATATCTCGTCTACCCCGACATAAGCTTTAGTTTCCTTTACCCATTTATATTGGCTCGTTTTGACGAAATCACTGTGGATATCATTTAAGTTACATGCCTACCTTCGTTTCTTTGGGTGACTAGGCGCGACGGGGGTTTCGCTTTGCTTTCGACATCGCGGAAAATATGTTAAATTTTTAATGGCTGTTGACGCAAAACATAAATGAAGGGAGTAAAGGAACAATTTCAGTCAATTTACAGCTTTTGAAGCTGTAGCAGCCTAGTGGTTGGATTTACCGCCTCAGGGTCGGGGGTGCAAATGAAGAGTATTGAAAAGGTATAGCTACACTCGCTAACTTGAATTTCTTTATTGGGTAGTAATAGACTGGGTCGATCGCCTTCTCAGTAAGTACCTAGGTAGTTTATTTTTTAAAGAATTACATTTTCAATGAATTCAAGAAAATAACAACGTGTAAAAGAAAACTTATATCAACATCCATAAATCAGTTTCGTCGGTTAAAGTTTCTGCTTCCAGTATACTAAAATATGACAAAGAAGACTGTAAATCTAAATTGCAAGTTGTTGAAACTTGTCCCCTTATTGTAGCTACCCCGGTTGCTTTGGCTCGCCGAAAAGCTCGAAGTTCCTTGCGTTTTGTTTAAGCGCAATACCGGCTGCACACATAACTAAACTTTTTCAATAACTGTGACCAGAACTTTCGGCCGAGAAGCTGGTTCTAGAGGCAGTAAGTTTTATTTATCTTTATAAAGCCTACACACTCGACGACGGTTAAAGGAGATTGATATTTGAACATTTTAAGGACTATACACTTCTCTTTTAGTACACTATTTCACAGCAATCCGTCAATAATATAGTCCAAACACATACATCCTATTATTTAATAATGAACCCGTCCTGAACAAAAACAATGGAGTTTGGTAAATATGAACTATAAGTACTTTTATTACTTCTAATACAAAACTCTAACAATAGGAAATTAACCCTTTTATCCGGTCTAAATGGAGCCCGGTTTACCCGGACTAAATGGCTGAATGATTAACTCCTTTTACCCGGTGGACAAAAGAAAATGATTTCATTAAGGGTAAAGAAAATGGGACCTGACAGTCACGATGGATGGCTCAGAGTTCAATCAATGTTTATAACGTCGGTAAACTGGCCTAGTTATAAAAAAATAATAATGCATAGGTTGTAACCGTGGATGTAAGATAATTGCCACGAATTGGGAAAAAAGTGGCCTTTTTAAAAATAAAAATAGTATCTTTCTTAAAATAGGTTGTGATTTAGTCAAAATTTCGTTTTTACTTAGTTAAAAAACGTGCAATGAACTAAATTAATGCAATTTAAAAATATTGTAAAGTGTTTTTGAGTCCTCTAAATCAGTGAAATTTCTGTAGAGAGCACAATAAAAATGTTTCATTGTTTTGATATTTATTCAATTTGTACCTTAATTAAATCACCTTATAATCTGTGCCATATGTTACTTACTTGATATCTCAACAGAGCAACTCAACATTCCTTTAAAATTTGTCTGCAACATTGTAAATATGATACAAAAATACCGACTGTTCAAAAACGATATGCACCTATACCGATATTACCATAGACTCCGACGTAGAATAGGCCATTCTACGTCGTTCTACCAATTTTCCATGAAGAAGCAAATGAAGTATGAAGGTAGCTCGGAATTTAATTGGGTGTCCCGATTCGGCCCTTATTAAAGGCAATCATGAATTCCTATCTGGATTCAAATTGCCGTCAAACTTGCCTATTTTCGCTATAATACTTATTTTCTCAACCAAGCTCTCATCATCATTTCAGCCGAATGACGTCCACTGCTATAAGTACATAGCTCGCCACTCAGACAATCAATCAATCATTTATTCAGAAAATTGGCCACATAGATCACTTTTACATGTCAGAGATGAATTTACCACCTATGCTAGTGCTAGTGCTTGCTTCCACCGGTTTTCCACGATCTTCACGAGGTCGTCGCTCCATCTTGTTGGAGACCTATCGATAGCTAACCAAGTTCTATTGTAATATTATATCATACTAGCGGACCCCGCCGACTACGTACCGCCTTGGTTTTTTTCTTGGTATGAAAAATAGCTTACGTCCTATTCTCAGACCTACTGAACATACACACCAAATTTCATAAGAATCGGTCGAGCCGTTTCGGAGGAGTTTGGTTACAAACACTGTGACACGAGAATTTGATGCATTTAGAAAGAAAGAAAGACATTTACTCGCTGCACAGAAGACACAGTTTACACAAAAAAAAATAACACAAAAAAATCACAATAATAATAGTACAAACACGACAGCAAAAAAAAAGAAAAAGAAAAACATAGGAACAACTGTGTGTGTGTCTTCACGGCAGCGGAGAGGTTGCATTTATTAGATGAGACGTAGATTGCATTTTCCTGATTCACACTGTTTTCCCATTATTTAAATTGGATGATTGGAAAATTGGTATCAAGTACTTTATATCTTTTCGTTATTTTTTACGGTAGTACAATAGGAAATGAAGGAAGTAGGGTCCATAAGTAATAAAAATCCTTAAACTTTTAAATGTTATATTTTTAAAAACGTTTACGTTTCGATATTTTCCGTGTCTTATTGTCCCTATCTAAAATTTCTAGCGGTTGTTACTAATTTCGGTTGTAACTTCTTAAAGTTACCTATGTTTGAAGTTGAAGTTACTTTTTATAATTGTTTATTGCCTTTTTATATTTCACTTGTTTTTTTTTGGATGGTATGTAGCAGAGCGTAACAAAATTGGACTTTTAGGTTTGTATCGAGCCCTGCATACTTGGTATAATTTCAATTATTATAAACTAGCTTCTGCCCGCGACTTCGCCCGGGTGGAATTCGGTTATCACGTTCCCGTGGGAACTATGCGTTTTTCCGGGACAAAAAGTAGCCTATGTCCTTTCCCGGGACTCCAACTATCTCCATACCAAATTTCATCCATATTGGTCCAGCGGTTGAAGCGTGAAGAGGTAATAGACAGACAGAAATACAGACAGACAGACAGAATTACTTTCGCATTTATAATATAAGCATGGATGTGAAAGTGTGTTTGTTTGATTGATTGTCCTTCCTTCACGTCGCACCGAATGGACCCATTTGGATGAATTTTGGCATGAAGATAGTTTGAAATCCGGGCAATAACATAGGATACTTTTTATCCCGATATTTCCACGGGAACGGGTTTTCCACGGGTCAAACCAATTTTTCAATACTTCTATAACTATAACTGTCTATATGTATAGTATCATCGGATACGCAAATACAAAGTCTACGCGGGCCGAATATCGCGGGCATCGGTTAGTAATATTCATAAAATAAATCAGTTAGAATCATAACAATAACACACTTACCCAACCAGTTATTCAGTAACAGAAATAATAAGAGGATATACGAGCCACGAAATCCGACACTTACAAAAAGCCTCCTTTTACGCCAACCTATTTCAGGGTTCCAAAACAATATCAACCGTGCGTTTGTTTAGGTAAAGTCGAAAAAGGTTGCGAGGCTGCTGCGGGTCATTAGAACGAAAACGATATTTCGCCGTCATGTCCTACCCTGATGTATGACGTAATGAGGACAGATATTCAACTATGTAAGGAAACGTGACTTATGGACCCGTGACATATTGTCTTGATGCTAATGTGTCCCACTAGACGTCAGTGTCGACTATTGTTGTCATACCTAAGTTATAGTTGTGAGATGGGTTGGTCACTGATGAGGATTCGTTGAGGAATCCTCATCAGATGGAAGATAGATTATAGAAAGTGAGTACCTAAGTATCGCTGTGAAACACAAAGCCTTTTTATAAATATAAAATGTATGTAAAAGGCATCATTCGATTCAACGCAAATTAATAATCATCGAAAATCATACTTCACTCACCTAGTTTGTAAATTCTCCCCCCCCCCCCACCCCTTAAGGGTGTAGGACTACAAAATTTGATAGGACTCGTTAGATCTTCATTTCTACTGCCAAGATAAAGTTATAAACAAAGTTTCATTTATACACTCAACAGCAACGAATTAGGGTCAATTTATATAGCATTTTCTATACAAAGTGACCCGAATTCATTGCTTTTGAGTGTATACAATGTAGGTACATATTTTTCCGCTGAAATATGCTATTTTTTCTGTAGTCTGCGCTTTCGTCGTCATTTATACAATTTTTCATAAGAATCCTGTAAAACGTAACACAAATATGAGATAGGAGATAGGTAGGTATATAAATTAATGAGAATATATGTATCAATATCGGACGTTGACATGTTATTTTTAGACATCATGTTCTTATTTCATTATTTATTGACATTTTGAGACTGTCGACATCTATGGAATTTATATAATTTGACAATGGAGGCCATCTCCATGATTTTCGTTTTTTTTTCTGGACCCTTGGAGACTATACTTCTCTAAGATCTTAATTAAGTTTAAGTTAAGGACTATACATCCCTTCAATGTCATTTTAGTACGTACCTATATGTATATTTTATACAAATTTGTCAAATAAATATAAATTCCATAGATGTCGACAGTCTCAAAATGTCAATAAATAATGAAATACATCATGTATAAAAGAGTTCATCAATACATGTCAATAAGAACATGATGAGGTCTCTCGCTTAAAATGTTTCACTTAGTAATATATTTAAAGCTAATGATTGTTTTTAAAAGTGCGCCTATGTCGTCAATTTGCTGTATAAATGATTGAATTTGCCAATGTGATTGTCCCAGCTGCGTGGTTGTCGCCGCGGCCGTGGCCTGCTCCAGTGCCGTAATCCGCCGGCTTGGCTCGTCAGGCGGCGCTGCGCCACGCCTGTCAATTTAGAACTGACGTGAGGGATTTCTGAAATTATTGGTTAAATCGGGAATTATTATGATCAATAAGTCAGGATATTATTATTAGTCAGGATAAATAGTAACTGTCTATTTAAATAAGTACTGGTATAAATGTATAAACATGAGCATGGAGGAAAATATGTAGCTATAAATAATTATAATAAAGTAGATAATTTATTTTAAGATGTTAGAAATTTATATTATACAGTACTTTAGTAAGTAGGTAACCTTTTTTTAAACATTTGTTTACAAACAAATATCTTGGGACATTTCGCAAAAATTGACCTAGCCCCAAACTAAGCAAGGCTTGTAGTATGGGTGCTAGACAACGATATAATACTTATATAGAGAAATACATATATATATAAATACTAAACATCCATGACTCGGGTACAAATATTCGTGCTCATCACACAAAGTTTGCCCCGAGCGGGATTCGAACCCGCGACCGCCGGAACAGTGGGCAGGGTCACTACCAACTGAGCCAAACCTGTCGCCGAAAAACCTGTTTTTAGGAAAATAGTGGAACGCAAAGTTACTGTTCTCAATGGGGTCCACATTGATTCCTATACTATATTCAGTTACGGTTGTTACTACAATGTGTAATCCTCTTTTGAAATTATTTGCTATCTTCCTAGGTTTTCTGTTGTTTCTTCCTGATATTGAAGCACGTATTTATTTGGCCTTATGGTTGACTGGTAGAGAATGCCTTTAGGCATTAAGTCCGCCAAGTATACATGGTGGGTCGTATCCTATTGCAAATAATTAACCCACACTATTGGCTATCGATTCTAAGTATGTGTATAGGGTTTCTTTTTAAGTTGCTAAAAAAATATATATGGGAATGGTTGTGTGAGCGACGCCTGAATCCCATACAATTTTTTTTACAAGGTGTGCAATGAAGTTTAAATAAATATATAATTGTGCTATGCAATAAATGATTGAGAATTGTGTAACTTCAGATTATCTAACCATTCGACCGATAAAAAAAAACATGAAGCCATCGTTTTTGTTGACTTAGGTCGTTTTTGCGAACCGACAAACATCGGCGCGAGAGCTATTTCGCTTGTTTGCTCAGCCAGAGTAAATCCAAAGAAACTATCATAATATTTGCTTGACTTACGTCTCGAGGGGCTGTAACACTTTGTTGTCAATGTTGCTATTCCTTTTCCCTTTCTAGAGGATTCCATTCGCATTTCTAATACGTACCTACATTTATGAAATATTTCCTTGTCTTGCAAACAGTGAAAATTGGATAGTCGGACCAAAATCACAAAGTCACAGTTCGACCTGGATTTTTTGGTGGGTATTGTAGAGTTGGTATAGCCCTCGCTTTACGACGCTATACTTTTTAGGGCTGTAGTATTGTAAAAGCGTGTAATAGCGTGATAAGGGAGCGGTGTGGTGTGAAAGAGGATGTAGTGACAAAAATAGAAAAAGGTATGCTATATTGGTTTGGTCATATGGAAAGGATGTATGAGAGAAGACTGACAAAAAGTATTTATATGGCTAGTGTGAATGGAGGTGCTGGAAGAGGAAGACCGAGGCGAATGTTCTTGGATCAAATTCAGGACAATCTGATTAAAGGCAAAAGTACTCTAAACCGACGAGCATGTATGCGGAACGGGATGAAAGTTGAAGAAGCGAGAGAAGTATGCAAGAGTCGTAGCAAATGGAAAGAAGTGGTCTCTGCCTACCCCTATGGGAAAAAGGCGTGATATTATATATGTATGTATGTATGTAGTATTGTAAAACGTTCTAGAACTGCTAATCATTATAAATATTAAAAGGAAAGCGGTTCTGGAATGTCAATAGAGTAGTCTGAAGGTAGCCGTAGTCAGGAGCACATGTACGTAGGTAGGCCCCTCATAAAAACGAAACCGAATAAACGAAGTATTGGTTTAAATCTACTTTTCAATTAAAAGCCTTAGATTCAAGATAGTAACTATAAGCGCTACCATCTGACGACCCCAGTCTCTCGTCACAGTACCTACTAATAAGTAATTAAAAGCACCAATTATAATAAATACGATATATATTCATGTAAACCACTACAATTTCCACTCGTAATGTAAATTCAATCTAGAGCCGCGTTGAAGACGCGCCAAGTCTCAGATGACAGTCCTATATCACTCTGACAGGTGCCGCTAGTGTGACACCTTGCGTCCCGTTCTACTCATAGTCTTGTCAAACTAGTGACGTGGCTAAGAATCCGTCTAACACTACATACAATTCGACCCGGTAAAAGTAGCGGGACCCCGGTGGATCCGAATGGCAAGGAAACTTTCTGAGTGGCAAGCCTTGGAGGAGACCTATATGTCCAATAATCAACGTGTTTTAGCTTACATTATGTTTATAACAATTATGTTCTTAGGGTTCTTGCTAAATAGGTTTGGTCACTGCAATAAATTATTTGCGAGATGACCGATGGGACCAGAAAATTCGAAAATGTTGTCCGCGAACCAGGAGACTAGCTGTCTTCCAATAAGATGGAGCGACGACCTCGTGAAGGTCGCGGGTAACCGGTGGAAGCGATTAGCACTGGATCGGTCTGAGTGCCGAGCTTTGGGGGAGGCCTACCATTTGCGCGGCAGTGGACGTCTTTCGGTTGAATTTATGACGATGAAGAAGAAAAAATTCAATTTTTAAATGTGGCGTTAATATACAAAGTTTGACGACAGGGTAAGCTCAGTTGGTAGTGACCCTGCCCACTGTTCTGACTGTCGCGGGTTCAAATCCCGCTCGGGGCAAACGTCGTGTGATGAGCACAAAGTTTGTACTCGAGTCATGGATGTTTAGTGTTATATATGTATGTATTTCTCTATATAAGAATTTATATTGTTGTCTAGCACCCATAGTACAAGCTTTGCTTAGTTTGGGTCTAGGTTAATTTGTGTGAAAGGTTCTAAAAAAAAGTTACCAATTACTGATAAAAGTTCGTAGAAATTCTATTAAAAAAAGCCGTGAATATCTACACACAGGTTCATTCACAAACAAATTAAAGAAGCTCTTCAAAAATTGTCCTACGATGATACAGAGCAACTTTTATTTATAATTAAATAATAAGTACCTAGTTATAGAAAATTAGCTTGTAGGTACTGTAGATATAACTTTGTTAATATGTTTCCACGGAAATATTTAATATATAAGTTATTTCAAATAAATATTTCAGACCTTCTTCTGCCTGAAACACAGGTTTACCCTAGCTCAGGCACAGAAGTAGGTATTGTTTTCGCCGCATTTAGATTATTTATACCTTTGTCAGTTAATTAAGATATCATAAACGCCTAGTGTAATTTTATGAAATATTGTGTAAACTTATCTACTGGACCCTTGGAGACTATACATCTCTAAGATCTTAGATTTAAGTTTAAGTTCTACTTTTTAGACTATATATAGTTTAGACTATACATCCCTTCAATGTAATTGTAGTACGTACCTATATGTATATTTTATACATGTAATGTAAATGTTATAACTATGTGTAAATATTGAATAAAGGCCTTCTGCTTGAGTTTGTTGCGGCGCTTCTTCTCAAGCAATGGGTCTAGGAAGCGCTAGTAAATTCTTTTCTGACGTGTAAAAGTGCCCCTGTGTGGCCAATTTGCTGAATAAATGATTGAATTTTGAATTTTGAACTGAATAAAATTAATTTATTTATATAAATTGCAAATTCATCAATTCATAATTCATCAAAATCAAACTGTAACCTGTAAACCACGGTTCAGTTTATACCTCGTAGTTTTAAACGTGAAAACGTTTGCATTCGATGTAAATAGCAGCAAAAAGTCGAAAAGATAAGTTCGACAGCGGTATCGTGTATCGGAAGCGTGTCGCAAAACGATGTAGCGCAGAATGGCTGCTTATTGAATTTTAAGAGAGCAAAAAGAGCACATTGCTCGCAGGACTGATGGCCGATGGGGCAAGAAAGTCCTGGAGTGGCGTCCGCGAACCGGTAGACGAGCTGTCGGTAGGCCTCCAATAAGATGGAGTGACGACCTTGTAAAGGTCGCGGGAACGCCGTGGATGCGAGTGGCACAGGACCGGTCTGAGTGGCGCGCCTTGTGGGAGGCCTATGTCCAGCAGTGGACGTCTATCGGCTGAAATGATGATGATGAAAAAGAGCTGTTTAAAAAAAACATGATTCAGAGGGCTCATTCGTTTCAATTTTCTTTCATGGAAACCTCGCAATCTTGCAGCAACGATGTTTTTTTTTCAGGTTAAGAAAAACTAGACTAAATATTGTTATGCACTTTAACGAACCGTTTTTCTGTAAAATCATTATTTTACGCCATACATCCTAGTATATCAATCTATCATATTTCAATCTATCAATTTTATTTCTGGGAAATCATTATTTTCGGACGACCGGTTCAACGCAACATTAAATTTCACAATCCAGAAAAAACAACTCCGGAAATCTGACCCCTCGGGCTTAATTAAAACAACGCGTTTTACGGACGTTAGGTATCTAATTGCATGGCTCTAACCCTGGATCCCTGGAAAATCACCTAAATATATTTATATTTTATACTAGCATCCGCCCGCGCACTTCGCCCACGTGGAATTCGGTTATTGCGTTCCCGGTTTTTCCGGGATAAAAAGTAGCATAATATGTCCTTTCTCGGGACCCCAACTATCTCCATGTCAAGTTTCATCTCAATCGGTCCAGCGGTTGAAGCGTGAAGACGTAACAGACAGACGGACAGACAAGAGTTACTTTCGCATTTATAATATTACTAGCTTCTGCCCGCGACTTTGCCCGCGTGGAATTCGGCTATGGCGTTCCCGCGGGAACTATGCGTTTTCCGGGTAAAAAGTAGCCTATCTCCTTTCCCGGGACTCCAACTATCTCCATACCAAAATTTATCCAAATCGGTCCAGCGATTGAAGCGTGAAGAGGTAACAGACAGACATACAGAGTTACTTTCGCATTTATAATATTAAAATAGTATAGATATGGACAGCAAAACCTGAATAACTGCGACGATGAGGGACCTGCAATTTGTCTCACAAGAGGTATTCCTTGAGGGGTTCTATTGAAAGTGACCATAGAGGCTATTTCAATTTATAGGTATTGTAATATTGCTACTAGCCTATTTTCTGAAACCTCTTCGGTGATGCATTCACCTTTGACTGAACTATGTAGGGTTGAAGTGAAGGAGTGCAATCTTTATACTTCCAAAAGTGGACATCAAATCGGGTAGGTTGGGGGCGCTGCGGTCGCCACAATTGTCAAGCCACCTAGGCGGATAGTCTGCAGTAGCGCCTTCAGATGACGCTGCTGAGGCGAAAATGCAGCGAAAGCGATTGTGAGGAGAGTGTGTTTTGTTTTGTTGCTTATCAAATCCGCTGGATACGTGTAGTTTTTTTCAACTGTTTCGCGATATAAGATTGCGCTCCTTACCAAGACACGTTCAACACTCCATAGACTGAACGGTATCTAATCTGTCAAAAACCCGGTTTGTGATGATATTCACTATATTAATGATAATTATAGTTGCTTCTGCGTTTCAGTGGCATGTTGATACCGTGTTGATACCGACCGCCGTTTGATCTCCGTTGAACCTATTCACCGGATGGTTTTATTTTGAGTTCTTTGTAGTTTCCGTGAACTCACGTTTTATTTGGCGAAATAATGCGTACGTTTTGTTTAGCGTGTATCGAGGAGCTTTTGAGTGTGGTTTAATATCATAGACGTAAATAATATAGACCCGGTCTAACGTACACGTAATATGTCCCCACTTCCACGGTGTCCAATCCAAAGCTCTGTCACCATAGACGTAAATAATATAGACCCGGTCTAACGTACACGTAATATGTCCCCACTTCCACGGTGTCCAATCCAAAGTTCTGTCACTGAGCGTGCGTGACAATAAGCGTTTTTAAAAAAACTTTTTTCGAAACTGTTTCTCAGTATCTAAAAACTCGTCTCGTTGTTGAAAAAATGTGACCCAGCTTTAGTGTCACGATACAAGTTTAACTTTGGATTGGACACCAATGAGTGGGGAAACATGACATGTATCTACATTAGGCCGGGTCCATACGAAGTATTATTTATGTCTATGTTTAATATAGTTAAACCGCTTGAGAAGTGATTGAAGATTCATATGTTTTTTTGTGATTAAAGCCGTATGTAAAGTTAGCAATAATGATAGGTTCAGACGATTTCTAGGAAACGTCCAATTCATGATCATGCTATCAATCTACAGAAAAGTAAAGCTAATGCGTTAAATTCCTTCTCTTTCGTCAACTGGCCTACCTTACGAAGTTCATTTATGGAAATGTTCATCGTAACTCGTACATTTCACAAATTAAGTAGGTATGAGGGGAACATCGTAATAACCGATAATGAACTCAAATTTCAGAAACTCTTTGCTACTTATACAAACACGTAACTAGGTTCCTTCTCGACAAAAAACGACTTTAAAAAAAGAACATTTCCATTGCTTATCGGCAAAATACTCCCATTTCGCTCGTAGGTAACCTCGCGATATTGCGCCCGGAATATTTCGTATGCATAGATTGAAAGGTAAATTAGATGGCGTAATCGGCGGAAACGGCCGATCGCGCGGATATTGGGCCGGAGCCACCCGAAGTGGGGCACCGGGGCATGCGACCTAGCCCCGCGAACGGCACACGGCAAACAAACCAACGGACAACATTGTAGTGGAAACATGCTTGTTTTAATTGGCCAGCCACTTGCGTTGATGATTTCCCGCTCTCATAGTATAGAATAGAATAGAAATCATTTATTAAATCACAAAAGACACCACCACCAACTTATACTAGGTACAATAATGATAAATCTTAAGACTACACAATGGTGCCGAAATGTGACACAAAAAGGTATATATAGGTATAGATAAAGGTCTTCAATCCTGAAGATTATTTTTTTGACTTAAGTATCGTGTGCCTCTATTTTTCCTGAAATTCTACACTGTCGCCATATAGGTATGCAAGCAAACAAGACCCTATACTCTCTTCCTGGGCATTTTCAGATAGTGTTTATTGTAAACAAGTTTATGAAAATAACACTTATAGCATTTTCGAGGCTTATCATAAAAAGTTAAATACACAGACACATTTTCAAGTAGGTAAGTACCATAAGCCGTTAGCTTGCACATTTTCGTGCCGTGCGCTCAAAGAAAATGGTGCCATAACCTGTTTATGATGCATCACAAAAAGTGCATTCTTTTCTTGGCCGCTTGTGAAATTATTCAGCGCCCGGAAAAAGTCGTTAAAACTTTTAGCATGCACGCTCGTCAGTGGTTCTAATCGCGTGTAACTAAAAATCTACTACTACTACTATTACAGCCTATTTGCGTCCCACTGCTGGGCACAGGCCTCCCCTCATCATGAGAGGGTTTGGGCTATAGTCCCCACGCGAGCCCAGTTGGGGACTTCACACATGTGTGAGGGGGCCAAATTGGCTTCTGACTGGACTCTACGTGACGGTTTCCGGCGCAGAGGCAGACCAAAAATGAGATGGCGGGACAACCTAGACGTCTTTGATAAAGAGTGGCAAACACAGGCACTGAACAGGGACGGCTGGCGGACAAAAAGGGGAGGCCTTTGCCCAGCAATGGGAAACTCCAACAGGTTAAAAAAAATGTCTGCTAGTACATTAATAGAGATCTTCTACTATCTAAAGTCCCGCGCCATCATATTTCAAAACGCTTATCTCAATTATTTAAACAGCGCCACTAACACTCTCAACGCATAGTTGATGGCTGTCTCAGCACGCACACATGTGTTGAGAGTGTTGGTGGTGCTTTTTAAATACATTGAAGCGTTTTTAAATGTGAAGGCGCGGGACTTTAGATAGTAGAAGATCTCTACATGCGTCAGTATCTCTATCTGTTTGTGAGTATGTTTATAGAACTAACTGCCAATATGTCTCTTTGTTTTTTCATCATCATCATCATTGGAATAACGTAAAGGCTACACTCATAGCTTCCGTACACAAGAATTTACAATTTTAGGAATTAAACACGAACTAACTGCTGTTTAAGCATATACTACTTCACCTGGCATTGATCAAAAGCCTCCTGAAATTTGTCTTATGCAAGTGTAACAGAAACGGTTGAAAGCAGAAGCGTTTTTTTCATTAATTTTGTAAATATAAAAATATATATCTGCAATGAATTGGATGCCAGCTCAATTCTGTATGCTGATAATAGCAGCTCCATCTGTACCAAGCTAAGTTCAGTCGTGCATGGAGTATTGCAGTAACCTTTGTGCTGATTCTGTAAGTATTATTTGGACGCTAGACAGCAGTGGACCTCCAAGCAAGATGATTTATTGATGACTAGAAATGTACGCTCATCGAGAGCAAACTATAACGTTATCAGCATAGATAGGCGTATTCCAGGGGTGCCATCTATTTGGCATAATTCTTTTTGTCCGAAACTGTTTACGCATAACAGACTTCGCATAATTTATTTACGCCGAATCTTGACTTTGCCGAATTTTTATTTAGAATAATTCTTAATTGGCCGAATGGGTGTTTACCCGAATATTGTGTTGGCATAATGTTGACTTGGCTGAATTTTATTATGCATAATATTGTTTGGCATACTAGTTATTTAGCAGAATTTTGATAGGACGAAATATTGTCCGAATTTATGTCCGAAACAACATTTAATGTAAAGTTCATATAAAATTGCTAGTCCGAAAACTGGAATTCCGAAAATGTATGTCATAAACGATTTTAGCTAAGTATAAAATTTTGTATGATATAATTTGTTCAACATACTTATCTTTATTAGATAGAGTTCTTCAGTTCACGGTGTGCGGTAACACCAAAGTTTGGAGCAAAGTTGACTCGCATAGGTTAGGTTAGGTTATTTTTTTATATAAGTAAACGAAATTATCATTTAGTAAAAATCCCCCCTCTCCCTATTTAGATAATCATCGATGTTATACAGGATACTCAGTTAATTGAATCGGCGAAAATAAAGGTATGCGAAAGTAGTTTTCGGCGTAACGAATTTCGGCGAAAGTAATTTTCTGCCTAAATAATATTCGGAATTCGAAAATAATGCGTGAATACTATTCGGCGTAAATAGATTATGCATAATAGAATTCGACGAAAAATCGTTATACGAGATAAGTTTCGGCGTAAACACTATTATGCCTGTACTGATTATGCAACATTAAACAAGGGGAACCGTATTCCACTCCTTTACTCGACCGCGCCAGAATTAGGTATTTATTTTACTTTTATTCGGAAAGCTGACTACCTTAAAGAAAACATGCGCTAAAATTAGTCATTTACAAGCAAATTATAAGCTTCCAGAAAGCTTCCTAAAAAGAGTAATAGAGTTTAGCATGTGATTGTGTCGCTTCACCTTGATTGTGAGAGTGAGACTAGGTAGCAAGATCACATTTTTCAGGCAGTCGGGTTTCTTGTTTTATGCAATTAATTATGAGGTATATTATGAAGAGTATGCTCTAGAGCTTAATGATCTGATTCTAGAACCAACGTTCTATCATCTGGCTAAAAAACAGCATGTCCTATAAACTTGCACTCAATAGCCGTGGGTTTAGTCGCTAACCATGTTCTACACTCGCGAAACTTTGCTAAAAGCGAGATATTCGAGAACCCATGTTTGCAAGAAGACAGTTTCAAACTTCCCTTACATGTACGTCGACTGAGTAAATATGAATGAAAGTTTTGACACACACAGGCAAATACATCTTTAAGCGTATTGCTTTCAGTATTTACCGTATGATTGTAAATAATAGATCAAAAGTAGTGATTGGAAGGAGTAGAAAACTTATGATTTCTTCATACTTTTACAAGGAGACTCGATTCTCTATGCTTAAAGATTTATTTGCCTATGTGTGTCAAAACTTCTTTCATAACTCATGTTGATTCCAATGGTCTTTGTCGACAAAAAGTCCAAATTGGAGAATCATTCAATTCAACCTCAATCATTCACTTCACCTGATCAGAAATGAGCATGCAGCAGTGGACATCTATCGGCTGGTAAAATATGATAATTATGATGATGAGCATGCAAATAAAACATACAGTTTAACTTCAAAGCACAATCTCATCTTTAACTTCTAGTAAAGCAGCTCGTCGTGTTCATGATATTGTCTATTCAAACTTTTCTCAGTTCCGTGTAATCCAAAAGTAATTAGCAAGACTCGCCCTTACTACCTTATTATCTTAAAGCCGACTTCTGACTTAATTAACTACGAGTAAATTCAGCAAGTCCCACTGAATGCAGGAGCTCTGCAACTGCACAACTTTGGCTCCACTTCTGTAGGACTTGTTTTCAAGTTTTCTATTAGGAGCTGGTCTTTGAAAACTATGCTTTTTACAGTAACAGAAACGCGAATAGTACTCTGGAGTGTTAATTAGAACTTCTATAGTATTCTCCCTTTTTTTATAACTCTGATCAGGTGTTCAGGCTATTATTATCAGAAGATATATTATGCTGTAAAATCTAAAGCGGTAGGTATCCATTAGACACATTAATAACTTGATGAGGTTTTAATGAAACAAAAGAGTTTTAAAAAAGCAGCTGAATAACCTCAACTCTCAACCATCGCATTATAATAATTCATTCACTTCGATATTCCGAGAGAGCCTACGCTTTATAAGTACTACTACTTCCTGAGACAAGCCAGTCCAAATTCGAACACAATCAATGATTGCAAAGGTGCTCTAATTTATGCTAAAGGTCCATTTAAATTTCATATTGTTGAGAAAAAGTGAATGTTACTATCGGACTCTTATCCAAAACAAATAAGAAACAGAGCATATTTTTATCTCTCGATTACTACCACCAATAATCGGTAGTTATCCAAATATATAGCCAATTTTCGGTACCAACAACAATTTATCGAGGCCTCAAAGGTCTAGAGTAAGAAGCCGAGTGCCCGGCGCGATGGATCGCTCCATTTTCCTCGCATTGTTTACTCGCCAAGGAAATTCGGGTGACAAATGACGGTGGTCTCCAATAAATCCGGAATGTCCTTAAACCAACCTAGTTTCACAACTAGTTGACCGATCTTTCTGGATATTAAATGCTATACAGCGGGAATATAATTTCAATTCAAGCAACCAAATCCTCTTCAAGGATTTCCTGGAAATGTTTTTGCGGCGCTAGTGTATCTTACAGGATTACGGCCCTCAGCAACAGTGTCTAATCAGTTAACTTTAGATGAAGAAAAATATAATAGAAATATCATTTTGTCTCTATTATTAAAAAGGTCCTTTTGTTATATTTTCTGTTATGAAAGTCATTATGGACAATGTCAACCGGCAAAATAATGACTACTCGTACTGTGAGTATGAAAAATCACTCTATAAGTTCTAAGTAACTGATATCATCATCATTACAGCCGTTAGACGTCCACTGCTGGACCCAAGCCTCCCTCAAGGCGCGCCACTCAGACCGGTCCTGTGCCATTCGCATCCACCGCGTTCCCGCGACCTTTACAAGGTCGTCACTCCATCTTGTTGGAGGCCTACCGACAGCAGCTCGTCTACCGGTTCGCGGACGCCACTCCAGAACATTCCAGTAACTGATATAAGTAAAATTAAATTCACCCTATCGCCCTTAAATCCGATTATCATCATGTCAGACAAAAACCCCTAGGCTAGCCACTCAGACTAGTTTTTAGTGCCACTCGAATCCACTGTTTCCTGACATTTATACCGGTTTTGTTTCCGATGCATCGTCTTAATTCGAGCTAGTAGTGCAACTAGTCGGCCGATCTTGCGGAGTGTTTAATTGGCAGACTCGAAGGGTTGATTTAGAAGCCGCCAATCCGCGAACACAAATCAACACGTGATTCTCTCCGGGAATCCATTGCACTGTGCCAACAGCTTTTCAGCACTTTATTTACAGAGCGGAATGAGTTTTTCCCGTTAGAAATTACTAGGAGGTTTATTTCGCTTTTGTACAAGCGTCACTAGTTTTATTTGTATTGGGTGTAAAACGATTTGCGGGAAGAAATTAGCTTGGAGTTTTAGCAGTAAATCTGCACGGTGTTGCCGTTTTCTTAGCTTTCCATAAATTGTTATTTTTAGGCTTCCTGTGAATATATTTTTGCTTATAAGGATCTTTTGCAATTACATCTCTTCTTGTTAATGTTCTTTCTCCTCCAGTTTCCCTAATCAGTAGTCCCTAAATAGTGTGCCTAGATCTGGCGAGCTGTGTGAAGGCTTCAATAACATACAATAAATTTCGTTATCATTTGTAAGTATAATATCCAACCGCTACATAAATCAATATTAATTTTCCATGCGCTTCCTCCTTTTATCGGGTTATTAAAATTCCAATTGTTCAATATTGTGCTGTCAATAAAATTTACGAGTGTATCATAAAAATATGGAGATGGTGTAAATCTGCAAATCGGTAGGGAGTTAGTACCTGTAAAACGGTTTAGTGGCCGTAAAGGGGAGCTTGAGGCGACTGCGAGCGCCACGCAACGTCGCTTTATGTGTGACTTACGATCACTATGTAGCCGGAGGGTGGCCACGAAGACTGGGGAAACAGGAGAAATTAATGTCAAAGGAATTATTAACTCCTTTAAATTCAGTTCTATTTTGTGCCAAATAATGGTCAGTGACGAAAGACACCTAAATGGGATGGGCGGGATGTTTTGGCCACATTTTTCAAAAGAAACCGTAAAGAAAATATGGAAATTAAGGACAATAATTTTAACAGTTTTAGTTAAGAGTAAATTATTATGTATAAAAAAGAAATATTATGTCAATTACTTGTACGTAAACCCTGAATGGGATGAAAACACTTTGTTGATTATTCATGAAGGAGTTGGTTCGGTTTCAAATGAAGTAAGACGAAATAACTAAATACTGGTTAATGTTTAGCAAAGACCTTTATATATTTCTCCTGTTTCGTGGCTCTGACCAGCCTATAAGGCTATTCCAGAAGCCTAACGCTCTCGGATTTTGAACATAAACTCGCGAACGCGCGCTTAAACCTACATGGCGTATTTCAGGCCCAAATCTCCACCTGTTTTAACTGGTTCTAACCGCTCCAATCCAAGATTTCACGAGAATTTTACAGACTTAACAGCCTGGGTGTACCTTAAACGTGTTCCACGCACATCTGACGTTCTTTACGAGAATACGCGTCGTAACGATGCTGTATGCCTAGGTGGCAGTCAACCTATAGAAACGTCATGTCTCAAAATGAAGGTCGTCTAAATACTGGTTGATGAATTTGAGTGAAAAATTAAATAGGTAACTATGATGGTCGATCGCGTATTTTGTACTTATCTACAATCAGAACCTTTCATCATTGTACTCGTGGAGTGGGTTAGACTTGTTTTGCCGCGTGCTCGAAAATAGTTAATGGGTTCGAGAAAAGTATGGTACGGCTGTGTGCCCTTTTTTGCTCGACTTTGGGGGGCACTACCGTGCCCCTACCCCAGATTGGCCAACACACGACGTAATGAAATGTTATTTAGGTACTGTATTTTAATTTGGTGAAAAGATAGGAATATATCCATACTAATATTATAAATGCGAAAATATCTCTTCTGTCTGTCTAGTGTTACCTCTTCAAGCTTCAACCGCTGAACCGATTTGGATACAATTTGGTATGGAGATAGTTGTGATCCCGTGAAACGACATAGTTAGATACTTTTTATTGCGGAAAAACGCAAAAATTTCGCTGGAACACGATAACCGAATTCCACGCAGGTAAATTCGCGGGTATAAGCTAGTAGAAAATAAAGTACAGGTAATATACTATTTAGAAGGTATTGCTTACAAGACTAAAATAGGTAAAGCTGAACACAAAAATGTTGTTTATTACAAAAGCCGCATGTCAGGCGACTGCCGTGCGCCAGATCATTCGCGGTAGGTATGGTCATGAATATTTAATGCTCTGGTTGGAAACATGTAGTATGTGGACGATGTGATAGTGTCAGTCAAATGTGTAGGAGGTGATATTTTCCTCATTTATATCTAAGCTTAGTCCTTTATACTGGAAAAAAGGGAATCCTACACTCTAAGAAGATTCCCAACATGCAGACATTTAATTCATTTTAAAAATCCCGTGTCGTTAGGTAACGCAGCGGAAGAATCTTGGCAAGTATTTAACGTAAGCACGTGCCAAAAACTTCGTAGAAAATTGAAGTGTCGACATTTTTGGAGTGTCTTGTGAAAAGTCAGAGACATTTTATTTGAACAGGTACTTATATATCCTGCCAATGATAAAAGGTGATGCAAAGTTATAGATTTACAAAAGGAAGGCGCAGAAATTGAAGTGTTTCCACAACCGATGTAGGTACTTAGTCGATATACCGACTAGGATGATGAAAGAAAAGAGAATAGGACCTTTGCCATGCAGTGGGCGACTCCATCAGGTTCAATAAACAATTGGCTGTCTATAAAGTAGGTTTACGGACGATAATTTTACGTGATAACGTCACGCTTAGGCCGATAGTGCCCATCTATCGCTTGTTCCAGACTCTCACTTGCACCTTAAAGTTACTATTGCCTCATGATTTAAGTGCGCACCACCGGTGCGTTCATCGATTTATAACGTTATCACGTCAATAAATTACGTACTTACTTATTGACAATGCGACGTCACACGATGCTAAACTTCGGCAATTGGGCATATGGGTCTTTTTTCAAAGAATCTAAAATATAAAATTCTCGTGTCACAGTGTTTGTAACCAAACTCCTCCGAAACAGCTCGACCGATTCTTATGAAATTTGGTGTGTATGTTCAGCAGGTCTGAGAATAGGACGTTATTTTTCATACCCCAAAAAAAGTCTAAGGCGGTACGAAATCCGCAGGGTCAGCTAGTTATATTTACAAATTTCTTATGTCACTTTTATAATGGAAGTTTCGTAAGCGATCGCGTACGATCGAGGAGTATAAAAACAAGTCCGCAAAGCGTATTTTCGTTAAAACATTTCCTTAGTTTCAAGATCTTACTTTTAAGTTTAAAAACTTCCCTCTACTCACTACTCGTTTCCCGAAAAATACCCTTTCGCTGGCAAAAATTCTCCCCGAGAGCGTTTACCGCAATCATTAAAATTTTAAACTTCAGCTTCTTTAATGAGTGGTTTTGTCATCGAGTAAAAATGGCGGACGATCTCAAATCCAATAACATCACAATCGCTCGTTGAGCGGAGCCGTTCGTTCGTCATTCGTTCCGGTCTTCCGTTCGGTCACAAGCGCTCAATAGGTGTCGAAGGGATGACGACAGCGTGAAGAAATGAAAATTTTAATTAGTCCGTCACTCAGGTAATAAAAAAATATTAGACACGTTTTTTTTGTTTTATCAAATTAACAAAGAATGACTAAATTAAAGTTGGAGAGTGGGGGCTAACTACGTCACCGTTAGGTATAAATCATACCTAACCGTGACGTCATGCGACATTTCAACTCAATAAATAATAAACTCCGTATAAGTTTGATTACGTGAAAAAAGAAAAAAATACGTGTCCAATACTTTTCAATAATCTTCCTGATAGACTAAGGAAAAAAAGTGGTCGTCTCCCCTATTGTTGGTGTAAGGATAATATGGATATGACACGAGAGTAATAAAAATACATTAGTTTTTTACGAATTATCGGTCGACTTTGTCTTGCAATAGAAGTAGGAATGATCTCCGAATCAGACGAAAAGTCCTGAACTTGTTATTTCCGCGGTGTTACCCGCGTTAACGAATTCACTGCCACCGACGCATATGTGCGTTTTGCTGACTTTCCCGCAGTGCCTTGAACTGTTCCCTTAATGACAGATGTGGCACCTGACGAAAGTTCGTAAAACATAAGTGGCAGTGAATGCCTTAATCCCGTTGAGAATATCAGGATACTTGAAACGTAGCTCCTGTGTTTCCTGTGTATAATCTATATCTATACTTTACATTTAATGGAAAAAAAAACAGTTGTCAGTTCGTGAAAGCTTACAAATAATATCCACACTGAAAGCTTATCCTATCCTAACGAAGTGTCATACTGCTGGGCAATGGCCACCTATTTTTTTCGCCGCCCATTTTTATCAGTAATCATGTAACCGTCCTCCATGTATCATGTAGGTCATCCCGCCATCTCATTTTCGTCCTGCCAGCGCCAAACAACAAACTTTCACATTATCTGCTTGTGTTTGTATGATAAAATAAGTTTTTTCAAAAATGAAAATTTTGAGACACGCTTTTATTGCTGACTGCACTTTTCTTAGTAAATCCTTCATCTACCCTTCAAGACAAAACAAACGAGACCAAATTCGATGGAATTAAGTGGTTTTATTACGGAGTTCCTATGGCCACCTTCCAGCTCCATCATCAGATCAGCTGCACGTCATCATAATATTGCATTGTCACGCGATTTAAATATTCTTGCAAAATTTCAGCTCAATCGGAATCGGAAAGTGGGTCAAATGTAGCTTGCAAGATTCCATTACATAGTTACATAATACCAGGTCGACCTAATAAAAGCGTGTTAATAAAAGATGGATAATAATCCACTCATACCCCTACACACGCCAGCATACCGCAGCATAAAACTAATCTCCCAAACCTTTTACTATCAAAGTTCTCCGTCCTCTGTAGGCAGGTGTCAGCTCGTCCAGGTAACCCTTTTAGGCCCGGTACCGACTGCGCACGACCAGCGGCGAGCGTTTTTCTAATGAACCTTTACGTCAACTTTGTATGACTTTTCCCGCGTGGAATTTAGTAATAGCGTTCCAAAAAAGTAGCCATGGTCTTCCCCGGGACTCAAGGTATCTTCAAATTTCATATGATCGGTCCAGCGGTTAAAGCGCGATGAGGTAACAGACACAGACAGAGTTACTCTCGTGTTTACTAGTATAAAGTGAGAGGATTTAAAGGGGCGACTAAATCTCAAGTTTCAGCTATTTCTACCCAAGCAAAGATCGCGCGAAGTCGTTTCTGAGCTGTTGCGGCAGTCGGCGAGCATTTTACTGATAAATTGCGTGCGATGGTCACTAACCGATGCGTGGAGAGCGTCAAAATCGCGCAATTTGATCGCATTCAAACGCATTCAGTTGACCAAAGCTAACTGCAGACGCGAGCTGCCGAAAGGACGCAAATTCCATTCAAATATAAGCTCTCTCACTGCTTTAGGTACAGACTGTTTACATTTTCTTTGCCATAAAGTGTTAGTTCTTTTCTATTCTCTTCGATTCGATCAGCTAGCTAGGTGTAAGTAGTCCCTCCGAAAACACTCCCCGTCGCTGCCGGTCGCTCGGTGTCACAGCCGGCCCGGTAGCGGTGTCCAGGGATTCCCTATCTATATCAATTCCTGGCTCATTTTAATTAGCCAGCGTCCCGGCGGGAATGGCCGCCACTCCATTAATACCCGTAGTTGTAGGTTTATATGGCTTATATCTCAATAAATCGAAATATTTGTTACGAGACTTTTAGCTGCACTTCAGTTGATGAAACTAGAGTAGGTCGATGAATCAGTTCATTTGTTTAGTTAACCTGTTTCACCAAAAGCAAACAAAAATAATTAGTAGAATTTACAAACTAATGACTACGCGGTTCCTTGATTTTAAACTCGTTACACCGTTAGTGTATGTAATGAAAAATCCAAACAGTATAAAAATTAATAGGAACCACTAAAACCCCTTTTATTTTCGAAAAAGGTTATTTTAAGTATTTTTTTTTTACTTTTAAATAAAAAAAGAAATAAAATCAGTTATTCTTGTCGCTAATTATAGCGATTTCTATATCGAGGTGAGTGTAAACGAGACTTAACGATATTTTGTACTGGTATTACGAATGACAGAACTTGGGCGGGAAAAACTGGATGATTCTTGACAGGCACGGAGGGAACGTGTCTTAGAAGTCGATACTTACTAAACTAAGTAAAAGAGATTGTTTTCCTGGTATGAGTGTATGAGAGGCTAGAAAGAGGTAATTAGAAGACTCCCCTGGTGAGTGCTTATGTTTTCTATACGAGAGAAATACGTTGCGAGGTTAAGTAAGAGTAACGTTAATGACGGTGGAATGGGAAGGTCTATGGGGAAGGATCCTCCAGGGACCTGCTGGTCCCGCAGATAGAGATGAGCATAGAGAATCCGTGATGACAAGGGATTAGATCCCATAAGAGAGGATTTACTACGATGAGTGGCTCTCGATCCTATTCACGTTGGCAGCACGGATCTCACCTGTTGTATAAACTTGTGGAAGCTATATTGACCTCTCGACGTAGGTCTTTCTAATTCCTATCACATGTGCATTATTTCATCCTTAGACATTGAACTCAGGTTTCATAATATATTATAGCGTTTGTCGAATCATGTTATGTATTATTTAAGCTGAAAGGCCGACAATTCTGTACAAAGGTACATTGGCTTTCCTCTTATTCAATTATGTGCGCGAGAACCGTGTTATTCACACAACTGTTATTTTCCTTATCACGCCGTCTTTGTTTATGAATGAAGGATCTAAAATTAGGTACCCATTCTGGTTTCGATGGCGAACAATTTGGAACAGAAACCTAACAATAAAATAACAAGAATATTTGTTCACCCACAAACCCGAAGAGCTCAGCTTAATCCCAAAATACCTGAAACTGGGATATTAATACAAAAGAACGCACGTTTATATCGCGCGTGAAAATTAGTCGCCCGGTTGAAAAATGGCCGCGCAGTCCACAGTCATTGCTAGCCAGGTCAGTATGTCAACCAAAAACAATGCGACAAATTGACAGAATATATTGACTCTATTTTACTTTTTAAAGGTATATAGTAAACTTAAATCCATATTATCCATATTAATTAATATTATAAATGCGAAAGTCACTCTGTCTGTCTGTTACCTCTTCACACTTCAACCGCTGGACCGATTGAGATGAAATTTGGCATGGAGATAGTTGTCACGGGAAAGGACATAGGCTACTTTTTGTCCCGGAAAAACGCATAGTTGCGATGACAGATTCCACACGGGCAAAGTCGCGGGCAGAAGCCAATTACCTATATGTTACCATGATTTAATACATACGCCTGTTTGCCGTTGGGGTAGGCAGAGGCCAGAGAACACAACCTGCTTCTATCCAAGAATACCTCTCCTGCTTCCTCCGTGTCCATCCTTCTCTTCATGCAAGCTCTTCGGTTTCGAGCTCGTTGATGTAATTTTATTTCATAACAAGCTTTCATCGTTTTGATAAGACTGTTAGATATAAACTTTATTACGTAAGTATTTATTGGTAACATTATTTTAAAATTTTATGAACTTGCCTCGCCTCGCCTTTATCCGGAGATGAGATGGTGAGAGAATCATTGGCCCGCGTACGCACACACATTTACAAGTGTACATACGTCCTCGCACGCACACACTGACACTGCAGCGCTGCCCGGCCTGCTGCATTTGAGTTGTGATCGAGATCGTGTTTTTATAGCCCACTAGCTTCTGCCCGCGACTCCGTTCGCGTGGAATTCGGTTATCGGGCTTCCGCGGGAACTATGCGTTTTTCCGGGATGAAAAGTAGCCTATGTCCTTTCCCGGGGCCCCAACTATCTCCATGCCCAATTTCATCTCAATCGGTCCAGCGGTTGAAGCGTGAAGAGGTAACAGACAGACAGACAGACAGACAGAGTTACTTTCGCATTTATAATATTAGTATGGATTATGGATAATACAGATTTATAATATTAATATGGATATGGATATGGATGTCCGCCGTGTGCCGTTGCGTTACTGTTCCCACAGTCGCGTGCCATAAATAATTCTGCCAGCTTTCGGAGACACGTCGCACGCGCTTAGACAAAGGCACTAAAGGTATTGGGGATTTTCCCCATGCATCACGCTAACGGGTTTACGCTTGTTGGTTCTCAAAGCGGTATAAAATATGGGTTTTTAAAAGGCGCGATTAGTCTATTCACGTAGGTATGGTTGTGTTGTGAATCATCTGTTAGCGAGAGTGGGTGGGCATTAAAAAAAAAGTTGCTGTTATGATTCTTACCGTCTTTGTTGTTATATTGATTTGATTCTTAATAATAACAAATTGATAATTTCCCTTCTGATTACCTATACTACTACTACTTCTACTACAGCCTATTTGCGTCTCACTGCTGGGCACAGGCCTCCTCTCATCACGAGAGGGCTTGGGCTATAGTCCCTACGCGGGTCCAGTGCGGATTGGAGACTTCACACACATCTTTAAATTGCTTCACAGATGCCTACAGATTTCCTCACGATGTTTTCCTTCACCGAAAAGCTCAGTGGTAAATTGAAATTGAATTTCGCACCTAAGTAAACTTAGAGATGCGAGCCGGAATCGAACCCCCGACCCTCTGCATGAGAGGCGGTAGGTCGAACCACTAGGCCACCATGGCTTACTAGGTCTGAGTATAAAAAGTAAAAAAAATAAACTGGTTAATTACTAGAAAAAAAAAACTATATCGTGATGATATCGTTGTCAAGTTTGATTTGTAGATGCTTCTATAATACATTATTCCAAGCTAAGTTTTAATAATTCACAATGGCAAGCTCGCAATAGTGAAGAATTTTTCCACTGTAAAAGTTTTAAGTAATACTAGACGTGTTACGAGAAGCAAAAGAAAGTGTCCAAAGTAAACGCTCACTTTGCGTTCCTATAAAAGTTAACAAAAGTAGCTGCCTTCAAGCTGAAGAGCAATGAAATAACTCGCAGTTTAAGAATACTTCAGAACTTCTTAGGATTTTGCCTTCGCACTTCAAAAAGAAATACCGAACTCTAGTATCACTTGCGTATCAGTCAGACTGTCAGTCACAGCCAATTTGTACCGAAACGACTGAATCGATTGAGTTTTTTACATAAATGTAAGGATGTGACCCAAAGACAAAATACGTCACGTACTTAATGATATACGTAATAAATGAATTTTCAATGGGTCCCATTCATCATCATCATCATGATCAACAGCCCATAGTAGTCCACTGCTGGACGTAGGCCTCACCCAATGCTCGCCAATGAGATCTGTCCAAGGCGTGCCGCATCCAATCTACACCGGCCACCTTGCGCAAATCGTCACTCCACCTGGCAACAGGGCGCCCTACACTTCATTTGCCTTGTCGTGGTCTCCATTCAAGAATGCGTTTACTCCAACAACTATCCGCAGTTCTCGCGATGTGACCGGCCCACTGCCACTTCAAAGAGCTTATTCTTTGGCGACAACTTTCGTACTCTGCCTGATCACCTCATTGCGGATCCGATCTTTCAGAGAAACGCCGAGCATAGCCCTCTCCATAGCCCTTTGAGCTACTTTGAATTGGTGGACCAATCTCACCGTAAGTGTCCACGTTTCGGCTCCGTAGGTCATTACGGGTAGGACGCACTGATTAAAGACCTTGGTTTTTAGATATTGCGGAATTTGAGACGAGAAGACTCGACTCAGCTTGCCGAACGCTGCCCAGCCAAGCTGAATTCTCCTTTTGGCCTCCTTCTCGAAGTTGTTTTTATCTAACTGCACAATCTGTCCCAGATAAACATATTGCTGAACAACTTCGAGAGGAGTACCATTTAATAAGACCGGCTCCGGCACGACATGGCTGTTGACCATGACTTTGGTCTTATCCAAGTTCATGTCGAGTCCGACCTGCCTCGAGGCATCAGCTAGGCCGTTCAGCATCCAACGCATGGGTCCCATTGTTGGCTGTAAAATGGAAAAATAAAAATGAAATTTTGCAAACAACCTATATAAAGTGACTGTTAAAATAAAATATCGTAAGGATCTGAAATACCTACACATTTTTTAAAATTTTAAGACAAATCATTTTTTTTCTCCCTCTCACCCCAGCCCTAATCTCCAGGTATTCAGCGAAGACCCCTTGTCTGGTGAGCACCTGCACCAGATGGAAGGACAAGGGTCCCCACCGTCGGGCAACCCAGCGATCCAAGTGGGGCAATATCGCCCCAACGGTCACTGAGCACTGAACGGTCAGCCGTGGTGGATCCATGTTCGTTTCTCCACTGCGGAAGGATGGTAGCTTTCGCCACCTCCCGCATGCCCTCCACCTCCCTAAAACTTTGGACTTCCCCCACCCCGTAGGGTGGTACGGTACTCATACACCTCCGCAAGTACCTCAGCTTACAGCGACCACGGAGGGTCGCATGCAAGGGACTTCAAAACGACCTACCTACACACGCTCCTGTTTCCTAGAAGAAAAAAAACAGTTCCTGTCTGACTACCATATCCTTAAGAGCCGCCAAACAGCTCAGTGCTCTTAATGCTCAAATCAAATCAAATAATTTATTCAGCAAGTAGGCCACATCTGGGCACTTTTACACGTCAGAAATGAATTTACCAGATGTGTTACCTATCTGTACTAATAATAAGGCTGTAGAAGAAGTCGCATCTGTAACTTGAAAATTAAAAGAAACTATCAAGTCGAGGGGACTATAATATAAACGATACATGTTGCATAACCACTATTTTGAGACTATGAAAAATTCAACATTAGCATAGTTTCCTCGTGTGAGAGCGCCGTTAAGCGTAACTACCAGCTTGTTGGATATGTAAGTGGAAATTGAAAAAGTTAAAGTTAACACTGGAAAAAAGCGAGCTCATTTTATTCGCAAAGTTTATTGTCTTGACTATCCGTACCTACGTAATATTATACCAACATTATGAACGTTACTTTGTCTGATATAACCTTTAACTCTTAAACTGACGACATGACTTCAACTATTTTTGTTTAAAATTATAATAGGGATGACGACAACTTTTTTCCTTAGTCTATCAGGAAGACAAAGTATTGGACACGTATTTTTTCTTTTTTCACGTAATCAAACTTATACGGAGATATATTGATTTGAAATGTCGCGTGACGTCACGGTTAGGTACGATTTATACCTAAGGTGACGTAGTTAGCCCCCGCTCTCCAACTTTAATGCGTTTTAACTTGGTCATTCTTTGTTAACCTGATAAAACAAAAAATTCGTGTCTAATATTTTTTTATTACCTGACTGACGGACTAATTAGAATTTCGATTTCTTCACCCTGTCGTCATCCCTATTATCATCATAATCAATCAACCTATTGAAGTCCACTGCTGGACATATAGGTCTCCTCCAAAGCACGCCAATGATAACGGTCCTCTTCAACTCGCATCCAGGTCTTGCCGGCAATCTTGCGAAGGTCGTGGCTCCATCGATTCTGAGACATTAAGATTAATAATACTTACAGTTTATTAAAATTGTAAAAGGATGGACGGAGAGGAAAGATTATCATATTTAACCTACTTTGACCAACTACTAATTTAAGGGAAAATGCCTAATGTTAAACAGGAACCCGATGCGGAAAATTGTGATTACTCCACCGAAAAAGAACAATGGTCGTAAGTAAAAGAAGAAGAAATCTTATTCCCAATAGTACTTAAGTACGTGTCTAAATAGGTACTAATACTTTCCACAAACTTTATCTACAAATCTACGTTCTTATTCTTCATTCTTTACACCTATCACCGCTTAGCACAGCTCTCGCGGAACATATTAATCCTAAGTAAATGTTATTAAGCCACGCAAACAGTTCTCGGCACATATTTCATTCGTAGCAGAGCAGACAAACAGCGCGTTCATTAAAATTACACTCTCTGTGTACATTTCCGTACATTTTATATGAGCCTTTGAAAAATGTTTGTGTTTTTTACGTGAAAAATGTTCTTTATAATCACAGCGACACATTCAAGTATAAGTCAGAAAATTGGAATTTCACATTTCGTCGCGAATTGGGCGATCCCGTCTCACCTCCTTGATAATTACAAAACTTAGTCTTAGAAATATGATTTTGGTGTAATTATTTAGCTCATTATAGTCAGCTCGAAGTTATGGTCTTAAGTTAGTATCAAGGGCGTATGAGGGCACGGAAACCCTTTAATCCAATGGCCTTGTGCACCGACACAGCCCCACCCATTTTCATTTATTTAAGAAGGTTTATTCCGAAAGTTGGCAACGTCGCATATAGCTGTCAAATGTTTCGCTGTTTTTTTAGTATTACTGGTACTAAACGTGGTAATGCCTATTAGTTATTTTTATTTTGTATGTTTGTAGCCTGCAGTTCACGGTTTGGGTTGCCAGCCTGCTTAGTCTATCTGCAGTAAAAAATCTTGTGCTTAAAAAATATAACTTCCTTATGGCATTGGTTAGCTAACGAGTACTTACACAGATCACCTGATGGTAAGTGGTCACTGTGGCCCATGGACACTTATAAGGACTTAAGTACATGATTTCAAATATCTTGCAAACTGAAGATAATAACTCTTCATAAAGTCCTACCGCCAGCAAAATAATTAAATTTATTTTTCAAATAGCTGTGATGGACATGAACCAATTCAAGTCTCGAAACTCCTGAAGTCAACACCAGACACAAACAATTTAACCCCAAAGTAAGCACAACTACAAAGGGTGGGTGTTTTTGATTCGGTCAAACTTCACGGTGGCTTTTGCTTCAAGGCTTTTTACGGTCTCACCTTTTAAACTTTGAAGGCAATTTAGTTACTTTGCAAATATTACGTATTTTAAGGGAGTATTAATTTTAGGAAAATAACGGAGAAGTAAATCATTTCTTCTTAGTAAACTCTTATCTTTTTAAACGGCATCTACAACAACAAATTCTAATGTTTGCAATTTCTATACGCTTGTTAAAAAAAAGTAAAAAAATCTTTTGTTTCTTGGAAGATTTCAAGCTTCATGGGATTATGGCAATTTGATAGTGATCTCCTTGCAAAGCAAACTTGTTCATGTTCTTATTTTTTTTAATACTGTCGTTGTATATACTGATATACCTATTCAAGTTTTTCCCCATGTTTTAAAATGTCATCCCTCAAAAATATTATGCTACTTACCGATTAAACACATTCAAATGGTAAATCTGCGAATTAATTCAAAGATGTGTGTGAAGTTCCCAATCCGCACTGGGCCCGCGTGGGGAATATCGCCCAAACCCTCTCGTGATGAGAGGAGGCCTGTGCCCAGCAGTGGGACGCAAAATAGGCTGTAGTAGTAGTAGTAGTAGTAGTAAATGGTGAATACATTTTTGAATCTTATAACAAAGGCGTATGATTCAAAGTACCTCTATCATTTGTTTGTACGCGACGGTACAACAGTTTCTGTGGTGAATTTTAAACGCAAAACTCTATCCCGTGTTCCGAAGTTCCCTCGACTTCGGCCTTGTTTCCTAATTACTTGGAATTTTAAGGTTACCACTTACCAGGTAACGGTTACTTCGTAACGATTCTACGAAACCGGAGCTTTTGGAAAGGTTGAGAAATAAACCTAACTCTAGGTACTTGTTTTTATTGCGAACTTGCAGGTGCAGAAAGTCCAGAAAGGTAAGCAGTAAGGAGAATTTTCTGCTTTCCAGATCACCTCCATCCTCTCCTTCCTCCATACTACTTACATGTACTGGTAAAATATAGCAAAGTACAGGCTCGAAAATCAGAAATGGTAAGGCAACATTTCATATTTAGGTATTCACAGCAAAATACGAATATTTTACGAGCATATAAATAAATAAATATCTTGGGACATTTCACACATATTGACCTAGCCCCAAACTAAGCAAAGCTTGTACTATGGATGCTAGACAACGATATAAATATTTATATAGAGAAATACATACATAATATATAAATACTAACATCCATGACTCGAGCACAAACATTCGTGTTCATCACACAAAGTTTGCCCCGAGCGGGACTCGAACCCGCGACCATCGGAACAGAAGGCAGGGTCACTACCAACTGGACCAATCCAGCCGTCAAACTCAAAAATCGCGATTTCTAATTTATTTCTAATAATAATAATCATCAGGCATAACTGAACGCACTTAAAATTTTATTAAGTGCATAACTTTAGATTCATTGACAAGTTAGGTAACTTGAAATGCTTGAAATAAATAAGCTGTCTAAATAGTCTACTTAAGTTTAATTTAGAATGAATTGAAATTTCTTGTACGGTCTTCAAGAAATTTAAGTTTTAATGATGTACATAGCTCTTCAAGTCTAGTAAGTATACTTAGGTAATTATGTACAGCTACTACTACCACAGAATAAGTAATAGTACTAACGTACAGAAGGCCGACTGCTAACAAAAAACCGGTTTTGTTGCACCGTAAGCTCCCAAAGCGGCCATCTCTTTCTATCGCATGCAGCGCACTCTTTCGGAGGCCACGCCCTAGCGCTAGGGCAGGCGCACTCGAGAACTCATTCATGCGTCTAGTATTAGGTAGTACATAGGTTAGGTAGAATAGTGTTTTCTGTCAATTCATGAATCAGCTAAATTCAAAATTAAGACACACAGTCACACAACTGCATTATGATAATATACTAGCCGTTGTCCGCTAGACAATTCATAGAATTTGTGTACCCGACGATACTATACTGTACATGACATATATATAGTTATTGTTATTATAGAAAAAATGAAAATTTGGGTTGTCTTGAACTACCTCCATACCAAATTTCATCATTTTACTCTTTACAAAATCATTTTACTGTTGTTACTACAACCCTTGCTATACAATATATTTTGGACCTAATTCAAATTTCATAGCACATTTGACTCTTGCGTCGCGACATACATTCAGAGTTTAAAACGCGCGCGCGTGCATTCGCTAGCAGTGCGTGGCAACCACTAATCATCACGCCACGGTGCGAAGCCGCTGAAGCCGGCGGGTACTTGTATCGAGCGCGAAGAAATCAAAGAGTGCGCCGCGCCTGCTACTACTTAACAGTCTATTTGCGTCCCACTACTGAGCACAGGCCTCCAGTCATCACGAGAGGGTTTGGGCTATACCTAGTCCCCACGCGGGCGCAGTGTGGCTTCGGGACTTACCGTACCTACTTATGTATTTACATGTCTACGTTTAATTACTACTACAATTTGTAACACAAGACAAAGAGGATGTTCTACCAGTAACAGTCTCCCGCTCACGCACAGTTCAAGGATCCTTTAACATGTACCTAATAATGGGAGTATTGTAATACTAGTTTCAGTTGTAATAAATCACGTTTGCAATTACACGAGCGGTTTCATTTTGACTCCATTAGACAGCCTATAGCAAGTTGAGAGCGGTTTGTGACGAAATTATACAATTCTAGTTTCTTCCCGCTATTTCGCCAACGTGGAATTCAGTTATCTCGTTCCAGCGGAAAATATGCTTTTTCTTCGGCATATAAAATAGGATTTCCTTCCCCGGAACTCCAAATATTTCCATTCTGAATTTCATCTAATTCGATCGATACGATAGTGGTAAGCGTGAAGAGGTAACAGATAGACAGACCGACGGATAAACAGACAGAGAGACAGGCAAAGTTACTTTCGCAATTGTAATATTACTAGCTTCTGCCCGCGACTTCGCCCGCGTGGAATTCGGTTATCGCGCTCCCGCAGGAACTATGCGCTTTTCCGGGATAAAAAGTACCCTATGTCCTTTCCCGGGACTCCATTTATAATATTAATATGGATAATATGGATTTCTTCCGAACATTCAAACGCCTGCAGAAATTGGAATAGCAAACATTATAATACACGTAATTGCTACTACTGCTTAAGTGCATAACTTATCGTGGTATCCCGGATTTCATCCCGTTAAGGGTAGAAATCCAGGATAAAAACTATCCTATGTCCTTCCTCGGGCCTCTAACTATATCTATACCAAAATTCAAGTCAATCGGTCAAGCCGTTTTAGCGTGAAGAGGTAACAGACAGACAGACAGACAGACAGACAGACAGAGTTACTTTCGCATTTATAATATTAGTATGGATAAATGGACTAGCTACAAGACCAAAAATGTAATTTAAATTGAATTAGTTGAAATACCAATTTACCTCTACTAATCTATTCTAAAGTAACACATTCTCTCTCCTGGGAAAATCCCAGTGTGCTCTAGAAATTAAAAAAATACCGAGGTATTTTTTGAATTTCTATAACGGGATCCGTCGAGTTCGCTCTTATGCAGCTGCAATATTATTAGGAGCCTCTTTTGAGATTTGAACTATTTCCATACAAACGTTCATCTGAATCGGCCTAGTGGTTTAAGCGTGAAGAGGTAACAAATAGACAGTGTAGCGTAATTTGTCTTGTTTACCAATTCACAAACACAATTACTATTAATGTCTAAAGTCACTTAAAAATAAATAATTTAGCTGTCAAATTACAATGACATCTAATGTCAAAAATGCAGAATTTCTAACTTCACGTAAATAGTTACTGCGTCTTTAGCGTTGTCTTAAACAGCGCGAAGTGACAAACTACTGTGATTGGTCAAGACCAATCTGATATTCGCCCTAACTGTCACTTTAACAAATTGCGAGAACGAACCGTGCATTTTCTTTTCCGCTGCTGGAGTTCAGGCCTCTGCCCGCGCCCTATCTTCGCGGTGTCCTGAATCCGAGACCTAAGATTACTAAATGTTAACTTGTAACAACGCGCTACTAAAAGTATATCTATTAACGCGAGTCAGTCCCGTTATTTAATCGTAATAAGTGATTTTACTCCCCGCTTCTTGGGTAAGTGTGAACAATTTATCTTAATGTTTAAATCTTTCACGTACATTGTTGCATATTCATTAATAGCATTGTTGCATATTTTCTTGTGTTTCTTTCTAGCTTTCCACTGCACCATTTTAATTGTTATTAAGTTTTCACCCCGTTCATAGAAAATTTCATCATGGCCTCATGGCGTCTTAAATTGTAAATCTATCTTCATCACAGCACCTGCTGCATTTTACAGTGTTAAACCAGCTTAAACCTGCACAAAAGCATTAATACTATTGTTTCTCTATATTATTTCCGAATGTTATTTCGATAGTAAAAATGATATTTCAATTTCTTAAGCTGCCACCGCATGCCTTTGTCAAATGCCACAGCCAAACTTAGGGCCGCTACTTCATAGGGTGTTTGGGGCGTTGGGCAAAGGCAGGATGAGTTGGAGCATGTGCTCATGCCGCCGGAATGACAATTCCAGGAACACCATTACGGCTCGAGCCTCGGCGAGATATCGGGTTCGAAGAAAGCTACATTTCTGCGGGAGCTTCAAGAAGACTCCTGGCCACGCGACGCGCTGTGGCGCATTTACATCGAGCGTGGTTTCACGTCGGAGGGCTTCCTCGTCGGCCGGTCACTGTGCGGCGCTATATAAGTGAAGACGACCTCATCGGGCTGACGTCCCGCGGCGCTCCGCTGCACCGCCTTCGTCCCTGCCGCCCTACGGCTCCCGCTTCGCATCATCGCCCACGAGGGAAGTAGTTGCCCCCACGAAAGTCCAATGAGTACTTATTAATTAACCCTCTAACAACTTGAAGGCTATCCAATAGGTCCCCTTTTATCCAAGAATAGTGTTAAATACTCCCTCTCTCTCTCTGTCTCTCTCTCTCTCTCTCTTAGCTCAGCTTAACAAATTTTGTAATTATTAGTTATCCATTTATATTATTAAATATCTACTTTGTTCGCAATTTGTTTGTCTTTCATCTCCCTGCCGTAATTAGACGTAGACCCCGAATCGCGACAACAGTGGATATTAGTCCATACTAACCATACCTCCAAACTAATATTATAAATGTGAAAGTGTGTTTCTTTGTGTGTCCTTCCTTCACGCCGCAACGACTGGACCGATTTAGACGATATTTGGTATGGAGGTAGTTTGGGACCCTGGAAATAGCATAAGATATTTTTTATCCCGATTATCCCGCGGGAACGGGTTTTTAACGGGTCAAACCGTTTATTTAAATGCTTCTACAACTGCAACCACAGAGATCTGTTTTCTGTGACTGCAACTATCTATACGTATGATTGAAATAGTATCATTGGATACGAAAATTCCAACTCTACGCGGGACAAAGTCGCGGGCAAACGCCTAGTGTTTAATCTACAGCAAGCAGTTGTATGCTAGAATTTACCACTGAGCTTTTCGGTGAAGGAAAAACATCGTGAGGAAACCTGCACTCATCTGCGAAGTAATTCAAAGATGTGTGTGAAGTCCCCAATCCGCACTGGGCCCGCGTGGGGACTATAGCCCAACCCTCTCGTGATGAGAGGAGGCCTGTGCCCAGCAGTGGGACGCAAATAGGCTGTAGTAGTAGTAGTAGTAGTTATATGCTACCAGGGGCTATGGTTATGGGTATGGTTGTGGGCTCTAGTATCCGCACTTGGCTCATTTATGTTGAGCCTTTGTACGTTAAATGCCGGCTAGGGATCTAGCCAGCCTAGCTCCGACCAGAAGCGCAGGATTTTCCTGGTGTCTCCGCGAAGGCTTCACGAAGCGACCCCGGTGTCCCGAGGATTTCAAGCCGTTGTACAGCCGCCGCCTCGCAGTCCAGGACGACATGGGCAGCCGTTTCCTCTGCCGACAGACATCCTCTGCACAGGGGGCTGTCGGTTATACCTATAACATACAAATGTTTGTTAAGTGGACAGTGACCGGTGAGGTTGCCAACAACCATTCGTAGGGCAGTCCTCCCCAATGCTAGAAGACGACGTGTGACTACTTGCTACCAGGGGCTCTATGCGAAGTCTTAAATAGGGATCTCGCATTCCCCTATAGGATCGCTCACGCGTCAAGTTGTACTTTAAATCTAGCTGCTTAAAGTTCACGCGGCAAGTGAGCGATCATATAGGGAAGAGCGAGATCCCTATTTAAATACTTCCAATGTAGGCCCAAAAAACTACAAACTAGGCTCATAACTGTACTATCCTGACATGATACAATAATATACTTCGCCAGGTATGACAGTCCGGTATTCTGTAGTAGTGTGGGTGTCATTCGCACTTATGTGTGTTGCAAGTGGTCGATTAAAATAATCCCCGACTCCCATGTATCCTGTGAGTGTTTCGATAAGAGGGTTTATCCCGAAAGTTGGTAACGTCGCATATAGCTGTCAGATGTTTCGCCGTTTTCATTAATTTCTCAATATTGCTGGATTAAAAAGGAAAATATCATTCTATGGTTGAATGACGCGTCTCGTTTTGCATTTGTTGGTTAGGCATTCAAATGATAAGATTACTTTAAAGTGCATGGAAACTGCGATGGAAAGTTTTCAAAAGATATTACTTCCATAACACTAAACATTTCGTGTTCCTATGATAACTGTTGCAATCCATACTTAATGTTTTATTCAACCATAGAGCGATAATTCATGTTTTCGTTCAGTAATATTCAAAAATGAATGAAAACAGCAAAATATTTGACAGCTATTTGCGACGTTGCCAACTTTCGGAGTAAACTCTCTTAAATTATTACGTAATTTTTTTTCATCTTGTCCCATTTTGTGAGCTTTAACAAGTAAATGACAATTGTAATGAGCAAATAATTTATTTTGCATAATAACGGAAGACAATATTTCCTTCGTTTTTGTTTTATTGCAATAAAGTGGCAACTCGACTTTGACGTTACGGTGACACGTCACCCGGATCGGCAGACCTTATTTTCTTAGACCGTGGTCCCACGCGAGCCCAATAAACTGCCAACTAGGCTCAACTTTTTTTTTTTTTTATGTAGAACTGACCAGCGATTAGCCTCCATCTCACCTGATGGAAAGTGACGATGAGGCCAAAGATGTAGCTCACTGGGTCAGTAAATACCTATTCACTCTAGTCTTGAAGACCTGTAGATTATAACTGTCGGGGAAAACAGAGGACGGAAGAGAGTTCCATTCCTTAGCAGTCCGCATCAGAAATGACGATGCAAATCGCTTTGTTCGAATGAACGGAGTATGAACTACAAAAGGATGCAAACTCTCCCCCCGTCTGGATGTCCGGTAATGAAAAGGTGACGGAGGAACCAGGTCATGTAACTCCTGAGAACACTCACCAAAATGTATCCGGTAAAAAACGGAAAGGCATGCAACTCTCCGCCGATGCTCAAGATTTTGTAACCTGACCATCGACGCGTCACCAATAAGTCTCCGAGCTCGGCGCTCCACCGAATCCAAAGCAGCCAACTGATACTTGGCTGAACCGTCCCAAAGGTGACAGCAGTATTCCATACACGAGCGAACCTGAGCTCGGTAAAGCTCAGCCAGCTGCTCCCGTGTGAAATACCGCCCCACCTTATAGAGGACACCAAGTTTTTTAGCAGCAGTGTTTGCCATGGACTCGATAGTAGAGCCAAAATTCAGATTGGACCTAAGATCCAGACCTAGAAGTTTTAGATGGTCCGTGATCGGTACGGATACATTCCGGAAAGTTGGAGCCAGGGTGAAAGGGCTCCGCTTCGCAGATAACAGACACGCCTGAGTCTTGGTCGCGTTGAACTCGACTAAGTTTTGATCGCCCCAGTTGGAGACACGCTGCAAGGCTAAATTCAAACGATCGACCATAGACTCTCTGAGAGATTGAACCTCGTGACTACTGGCCTGTGCACTTGAAAAATATCTCTCCGTCACTGTGCTGTCATCTGCATACCCGAAAACTCCAGATTCGAGCAGATCATTAATATGCAGCAGGAATAGAGTGGCAGGGAGAACTGATCCCTGTGGGACCCCGGCATTAATCGCCATGTGATCACACTGTGAACTGTATAGCACGACACAACTTAGAAGGCGCGTGGCGAAGCACTTAAGCCGTTGACGCAGAGTCTATTATTGCTTAATCCACGCGCCTTCTAAGTTGTGTAAACCTGTACTAACCTGACATTTACAAACTCTCAAGCTCCATCAGGCATCTTATTTTCTTCCCCTTTATAAATTATGACCCTCATTTTTCCCAAACACAACCGTTTCTTTGTGCGATTTGAAGCATAATATCCTCAGATCATAATAACGAGAAGATATCCCTGCGAGTACGAATTTGTTCCAGTTACTTCTCTTACCAGTCTTCTCTTGACTTAGTAAATATATATAATTGCGTTTGTGTTTGTCGAATCTGCAGTATACGGTAAAACTGTGTTCGTTTATGTGTACTGTTGTAAATCGCGGCAGAACCAACCTGCTTTCAAAAGCTCCTCTAACCCGCGCGATGCATACGCTAAATCTAGTTGCTGAGCATATAGATATATTTTTTAATCCTTGGAATGAAATTATAAAAATGACTAATAAAAATAATTAATTTAGAAACTTTTTGAATGTGATTAACGATTTAGACATAAGTTGACGTATATTGTACATAGATAATATTAATATTAAGGACACTATTGAATTAGGAATTTCCTGTAATGATAGTGCTTACTAAATAAATAAATAAATGTTCCTTTTATTATGTCTTTTCAATAAATATATTTTATTATTATTATTATTATAGAGCACGGGTTACGACTACAAAGTCAAGGTTTTTTTTTACGACACAGGTGGATAAACCAGCAGGCGTTTTACGTGATGTTAATGAATTAGCATAATTATGGTCCATAATTATGACAAACATAGAAACACATACGCTACCTTAACACATCTTCCTGTTTATGATCTGCGATTTTACCCAAGTCAGTCGAGTGGATTGAATACTTTACTCTCCAGCTTATTCCATTCTCTTATTTTGTAAGATCACGTTACAGATCGCGTAAAATATGCAAAGTACCTATCATCATCATCATCATCATCATTTCAGCCAAAAGACGTCCACTGCTGGACATAGGCCTCCCCCAAGGCTCGCCACTCAGACGGGTCCTGTGCTACTTGCTTCCACCGGTTTCCCGCCACCTTCACGAGGTCGTCGCTCCATCTTGTTGGAGGCCTACCGACAGCTCGTCTCCCGGTTCGCGGACGCCACTCGAGAACTTTCCGGCCCCATCGGCCACCAGTCCTGCGAGCAATGTGCCCCGCCCACTGCCACTTAAGGCTCGCAATTCTTCGGGCTATGTCGGTGACCCTAGTTCTACTGCGGATATCCTCATTTCTGATTCTATCACGCAGAGAAACCCCGAGCGTAGCCCTCTCCATTGCCCTCTGAGTGACTTTGAGCCTTCTTATGAGGCCCATCGTAAGCGCCCACGTCTCGGAACCATAAGTCATCACTGGCAACACACACTGGTCGAAGACTTTCGACTTGAGACACTGCGGTAATTTGGACGAAAAGACACTGCGAAGCTTCCCGAACGCTGCCCAGCCGAGCCGGATTCGACGAAAGTACCTATATGAGATTTGAAATGGAATTACTAGCGGGAAATATCTTTAATGGGTGATCATAGGATTTCGGTGTCCATGGGCCGCAGTGACCACTTACCATCAGGTGGGCTGTGCGCTTGTTTGTCTATACCAATGATAATAAAACAAAACACATACATGAAGAATGACAGATCCTATCAGTTTCAGATGGGAGAAAGAATAATATTTCATAAACTTTTTTTAAGCGTTTTTTTTTCTCTCTGTGACTACCCTTGTTTGTCTCTGTTTAGTCCCGAGGTTGACTGGTAGAGAATGCCTTCAGGCATTAAGTCCGCCAATTGTATAATACTTTTTTTGTGCAATATAGATTAAGTAAATCCTATACTATTAAACGAGCAATATTTGTATTTATATATGTATACTAGCTGACCCCGCGGACTTCATACCGCCTTAGTTTTTTTTTAGGTATGAAAAATAGCTTATATGAAAAATAGCTTATACGCGCGGCATATTTTCAGACCTACTGAACATACACTCATGAGAATCCGTCGAGCCGTTTCGGAGGAGTTTGGTTACAAACACTGTGACACGCAGAATTTTATATATTAGATTTATATGTAATCGTGTTCTCGAAAACGGCTCTAACGATTTCGATGAAATTTGGTACATAGGGATTTCCGGGGGTGAAAAATCAATCCAGCTATTTTCATCCGAGCAAAGCTGGATTGCCCAGATACTTAACATTATATGGCGATATACTGAGGAGCTGCCGGTGGAAGCAAGTAGCACAGGACCGGTCTGAGTGGCGAGCCTTGGGGGAGGCCTATGTCCAGCAGTGGACGTCTTTCGGCTGAAATGATGATGATGATGATGATACTGAGGAGGGGCTTAATAGTACATTACAGACCTAGGGTGGTGAATTCGTAAATGTCCCAAATCGCAGGTTTCTGTGGCCCGAACCGAAGGTGAGGGCCATAAATATGCGATCTGGGGCTTTACGAATTACCGCCCGTGGTTTGTCAAAAGTTTTACGTCTTGCCTTGGCCAAAAAGTGAGATTTTCTCTCCGCGTAGCGGGCAGAAAATCCCACTTTACGGCCAAGGGTGATGTAAACTAATTTATAATTAAAAGTACTCGAAACCGACGAGCTTGCATGAAGAGAGGGTTGATTATGGAGGAAGCGAGGGAGGTATCTTTGGATAGGAGCAGGTGGTTAAGGTGGGTTGTTGTCATTCCCCTTAAATATTTACATTTGTATGAAAAATCGTGAATGTGAAACGTCAAATCCACTGGGGCGCGAGTCGAGTATTCATGTAACTGTTAAGAGGGTTTACTCTGAAAGTTTAGTTAAATAGCTGTCAAAAATTTTGCTGTTTTCATTAATTTCTGAATATTACTGAATGAAAACATGAATTATCGCTCTATCGTTGAATAAAACATTAAGTATGGATTGCAACAGTTATCACAGGAACACGAAATTTTTAGTATTATGGAAGTAACATCTTTTGAAAACTTTCCATCGCAGTTTCCATGCATTTTAATGTAATCTTGTCATTTGAATGCCTAACCAACAAATATAAAACGAGACGCGTCATTCAACCATAGAATGATATCTTCCTTTTTAATTCAGCAATATTGAGAAATTAATAAAAACAGCGAAACATTTGACAGCTATATGCGACGTTGGCAACCTTCGGGATAAACCCTCTTAACAATGAGCCCTCATGACAATGGAGGCCATCTCCATAATTTTTTATATATATATATTTTTTTCTGGACCCTTGGAGACTATACATCTCTAAGATCTTAGATTTAAGTTTAAGTTAGGGACTATACATCCCTTCAATGTAATTTGAGTACGTACCTATATGTATATTTTATACATGTAATGTAAATTTTGTAAATTTTGAAAAAAGGCGTTCTGCTTGAGTTTGTTGCGGCGCTTCTTCTCAAGCAATGGGTCTAGGAAGCGCTGGTAAATTCTTTTTCTGACGTGTAAAAGTGCCGCTATGTGGCCAATTTGTTGAATAAATGATTGAATTGAATTGAATTGAATAACACTTTATTGTACAAAAAGAAAATATTAAATGACAATACTGTCTACAGTTATATGTAAGACTCCAACATGTTTCGCATTCGGTTTGAAAGGTAAAATTGCAAACGTTTTGCAGACGTAAATAAAACTCAGTACGATAAAGTTCACGGCTTCCATAAAACAGTTCGAAATTTAAAAAGGGTTTTTATTATTTATTAACACGTTTTAATTTTTTTTTTGGTAATTAAATAAGTTATAGGTATTTCCAGCCGTGGTGGCCTAGTGGTTCGACCTACCGCCTCTCATGCAGAGGGTCGGGGGTTCGATTCCGGCTCGCACCTCTAAGTTTACTTATGTGCGAAATTTAATTTAAATTTACCACAGAGCTTTTCGGTGAAGGAAAACATCGTGAGGAAACCTGCATGCATCTGCGAAGTAATTCAAAGATGTGTGTGAAGTCCCCAATCCGCACTGGGCCCGCGTGGGGACTATAGCCCAAACCCTCTCGTGATGAGAGGAGGCCTGTGCCCAGCAGTGGGACGCAAATAGGCTGTAGTAGTAGTAGTAGGTATTTCCAGTCGCTGAAATACAGCGTAAGTTTTAAACAAGGTTGATATTTTTATTCACGTTGGATACACCCATTTCATTAAAGTTCATAAGAAATCCGCAATTTCCCTAACCCGAGTAACTTATATTAAAACTTTTGTCTGGACTTATTACTTTTTCAAGCTTTAACAGTCTTAACAAAACAGTTTGATCAAATTTTGCCTAAAAAAATGTATATGAAATATGTATTTAAAAAAAGAACTTTAAAAAAAATGTACAAAAGTGACAACCCTGTTCCACGACTGACTGCCGTCACGTAGGGTTGCCAAAATTAATAATTTATTTGACTTCTCCAAAGTTCCTCAGTGGCGTGACCGAAGCCCCTCTTTAAGTTAGGTATTATTTATTTGTAGGCCAGACACGACAGTTATGGAAATCAGGCAAATTGGCAACAGTGGAATATATTTTAAATTAAAATGTGGTGAGAATATTATTAAGACATCTAACTGTTATGACTTTGATTGCGTGGTTTAAATTTAAGTTTTATCCTATGGAAATATTTTCTTGTTACAATCTATCCCCATATTAATTTTTTTAGAAATCCATCAAGAAACTTCTTATTGATGAATGAAACTTCATTATGAAAATGCTGAGCTGTCTCCTATTTGTCACTTTATTATTAGAAGTAGGTAATAGTATCTTGTTTGCAATTTTTATAATCATGCTACTTTAAACCATGTACCTCTGTTCTTTTTTTGTATTTCTTCTTTTTTTTTGTGTGACAAATAAATGATTTCTTATTCTTTCTTATTCTTATTATTATATTTCCGTTGTTCTCTTTTTTGAGTAAATTTTGAAATTGGCAAACAGTTTGTGTGTGTGTGTGTGCGTTCGATTCTCTGCCGATCCCACTGTTTGCTTGCTCTGATTGATCGATTATAGAACCTATCTATCTAGTGATGAGCAGTTTGTAAGCTTCAAAAGTGAAATTAAGTGAAATTTGAATACTAATAAAAATGATACCGAACTCCACAAAACATTTTTTTTGAAAATTTGTCTGTATGTATGTATGTCCGGATTTAACTCAAAATCAACTGGTCGGATAGCAACAAAATTTGGTGTGAGAGTAGTTTATAACACTGGTCAACATATAGGCTACTTTTTATCCCGGAAAAACGCATACTTCCCGCGGGAACGCTATTACCGAATTCCACGCGGACGAAGTCGCGGACGGAAACAAGTTGATAAATAAATATTATACGCAACTACCTTCCGGGTATTTGTTTAAGCAAAATTAATTTTTAAAAAAATCACCAAAGATACGTTTTGTGCGGTTTTTAAAGTGAAACTTTTATTTGAATTTTCAGAAAAAAATAACTTAACAGTATGTTCATACGAACAACACATCTCATCAACAACAGCACTGGGCCCGCGTGGGGACTATAATCCAAACCCTCACGTGTTGAGAGGAGGGGCTGTGCCCAGCAGTGGGACGTAAATAGGCTGTCGTGGTGGTTGTGGATGAATTTCAATATTTCACATTTAAAGCGTTTCTGAAGTAGCCCATCCCTGTTTATCTCAATTTCGATTAGTTAATGGACGTTTATTCGTTTCTGTTTACTCTGGACTAATAATAATATCTTCGACGATGTAAATAGACTTGGAATATCTATATTCTGCTCGTAGCTTACCTATTGTAAATTTGATTGATAGACACCAATTACAATCATTTTCACTGCTTTTATTCGTAGGTACTTGATAAACTAATTTACTCCGACCTCTAGTTATCTTTATTACTTAATAATAAGTCTGTAGAAGAAGTCGCGTCTGAAACTTGAAAATTAAAAGAAACTATCAAGTCGAAGCCGTGGTGGCCTATGGTTCGAGCTACCGCCTCTCATGCAGAGGGTCGGGCGTTCGATTCCGGCTCGCACCTCTAAGTTTACTTATGTGCGAAATTCATTGAATTCATCACTGAGCTTTTTGGTGAAGGAAAACATCGTGAGGAAACCTGCACGCATCTGCGAAGTAATTCAAAGATGTGTGTGAAGTTCCCAATCCGCACTAAGCCCGCGTGGGGACTATTAGCCCAAGCCCTCTCGTGACGAGAGGAGGCCTGTGCCCAGCAGTGGGACGCGAATAGTCTGTAGTAGTAGAAAAAAAACATGTATGTAACATGTGTGATTTAACTAGCGAGTGACTTAATTTTTTGTAAATTCACCTTTGTAAATATTGATCAATAAATAAAAAATAAAAAAACTCAAAAACTACTGGTTGTATTCCAACCAAATTTGTTATGAGAGTAGTTTATAGCACTGGTCAATATATAGGCTACTTTTTATCCCGAAAAGTCGCATGGTTCCCGCGGGAACGCTATTACCGTATTCCACGCGGACGAACTCTTCGCGGGCAGAAGCTAGTCTCTAATAATTTAATTCGGCTTCGAGACCTAATGATAATATTTTATTTTTGTAACCTATAAAAATAATTTATCTACACCTATATCATAAACCCTCTATGATGCGTTCAAAAACCGCAAGTTATGACCAGCATTAAGATAAACTGTTTAGTTAGAACATATTTCTTATCTGTGAAAATGTTCTTATGCTGTATTAGACCATCGAATTCGATCGTCTTGTAGCATTCAAATATCGAAAATCTTCGAACAGCAATACCCGCCTATATTCTTCAGTCAGAAAGAGCGAAAGTTTGTTCCGAATTCAAATGTCGGCTCTATATTTTAGTCTATGTTTATTGAAAATCGAATGTGAGACACTGACGTATTCGTATTGCCGCCATTGTTAACAGATTTTAAAGCATCTTAGAGGATTTATAAAATGAGTTTAGATAAAGTTGTGTATGCAACTGTACATAATTAGGCCTTAAAACACTCGTGCGCTATTATTATGAAACTCACCTGGCGGCTCGTTTCATAAAAACCCACTCATGTTTTAAGGACCTTTATTATGTAGCAGTTACATAAACTACTATTAAAATGTGTGTGTGTGTCTATTATATCAAGCCGACAAATGAGCACGCATACGTACATAAGTTAGGTATTTAATAGTCCTAGCCAAGAAACGCCTTGTGCGTTAAACGCATCCCAAATATATTTCGCAATCGTAGTGGATCTGGTCACTTACGGCCACATTCCTTATAAGGCCAAGTATTATGAACGGCCACATCCCCAATGGGCCACTTCCTTTAATGCCCACTTAAAAACAATATTCCCCGAAAGGCCACAATCCGCTAAAGGCCTTTTCCTCTTATGACCACTTCCTCAAACGACCTTTTCCTGTTATGGTCACATCCTCAAACAAGATATATTATTAACTAAGTATAAAAATGCCGATATAAAATAGGAATGTGACTGGGTCGACGGGTCCCCGCTACGCGGGCCCCCTATTTCTTTGTAGTTTGCCCTTCGGGCATATATAGATAACTAACGAACCTAACCTACTTCACACCTTTGACCTATTATATTACATTTTACATATATGACTATAAGACCCTGGCAACTAGTGAAACTGGCGAATATAGAAACCGATTATCTAGGGGAAATGACCATTTGACCAAACTGACGAATAATTAAATTAGCACATAAGGAAACTAGTAAATTTACGAAACTGAAGCCTAGCAAAACTGGCGAAAGAGTAAACTGAAGGTTTAGGAAAATGACCCACTAGCGAAATTGTCAACCTAGAGAAAATGACCAGAAGGTAAACTGTTGAATCAGCAAAATTGACGAATGAGGAAACTGACCGGTGAGTCCGGTCTTTCGGGGAAATGGCCTTAGTAGGAATCTGTATTGTGGTCCTTTGGGGAAATGGCCGTAATAGGAAAAGACCGAACAGGGATATGGCCGATGTAAGAATTTCCACGATGGCCGTAGAAGGAAGTGGCCGTAGGTGACCGGATCCATCGTAGTTACTCAAGTATTTGACATATTTTTTTTACTTACGTTCCAAGTAAGTTCGTTTTAAGTATTCCTTTTACTTCATCCTCTAAGGCATTGATAACATCTCCGGCTATCAGACCCGTATAGCACATAATGGACGACCCGAAGCTCGTAATTACTTAAGATCGTCCTTTTTCTAAAAGCTGTTTTCCCGGAAAGTTTTCCTAATCTATTGAAACATGAAAAAGCTGCTCACCTTTGCACAAAGGACTGTTATTCTGAGTCATTAGCCGCGATTGAAACAAATGGCCGTAAGAAAATAGATTTTTCTGTAAAAAACGAAGGCGTCAGTAAATGGCGGGATTTGGCGACAACCGCCTTCAGCGCTGTCGTAATAGCCGACGACTTTCACCTCACTCTCTATAACTATAGACCTTTTCAAATAGATAATGGCTGTCTTGCCTGTCTGGTTAACCACGTAAAAATCTTCGGTCATATTGCCAGTATCCTCCAGGATAATAATAGATATAGTGACCAAACGATATACGATGACTCTTCCGCCGATCGCTCGCAGAACCGATGGCCGATGGATCCGGAAAGTTCTCGAATAGCGCCCACAAATACCTCTAACAATATGGAGCGACGAACTGCTGAAGATCGCGGGAATATTTAATGCACGAGAATATAGGTAAATATGCATAGTATGGGAGTTGCGGGACCGCCGGTATGTGTAATAAACCCAGGGAAGGTCCATGATCTGCAGTGACGTCTTTTGGTTGATAAAGATGATGATGATGTTGATACAGTACATCTTAAACTTGAGTACATTATGCTAAGTTCCTGCACATGAGTCATAGTAAAAGCCATAAAAGCGGTTCAATCTCTTTATCCTAAACGGTATTGGCTTTTCTACATAGATATTTGGCTTACTTATTGCAAAGCTGAATGGTCATTGGTCACCTCGGAGACGCTAGCTCCTTCTCCGGCTGAATGCCAGCTATTCCTTCACTAGTATTATTACTAATGCACCGACTCGAATGGAAACCCAGGACTGGCCGCAAAAATATGGGCAGGCAACCCGCAAGATGGACAGATGATGTTGTAGCTGGCAAAGATTGGACGCGAAAAGCCCAAGATACTTAGTAGGGATGGAATGCAATGGAGAAGACCAAACACTCAACAATGGGTAGTAGACGTTGAGAGAGAGAGAGAGAAGCCAAAATTAAATTCAGTATATCGTCAATATACAGGCACTTTCAAAATAGCTTTGAAGTAAGAATATCTACTTTTTGAAACGGAAATATGGTACTATCCATTCACTTTACAAACTCATTTCGTATTCATATTCATAAAGTGAATTAACCTCAAACGGGTATAATATGAAATCGAGCGAAATATGTGGCGGACATAGGAAATTGAATTTCTACCTAACCCAGGTAGATAAGTTTATGTTTAGGTGTATTGGTAATAAACAGTTATTAACGAAACGTATTAACACACCCACTGGTATTTTGGACTTTATTTCAGGTAAATAGGGATGACGACAGGGTGAAGAAATTGAAATTCTAATTAGTCCGTCAGTCAGGCAATGAAAAAATATTAGACACGTATTTTTTGTTTTATCGAATTAACAAAGAACGACTAAGTTAAAACGCATTAAAGTTGGAGAGTGGGGGCTAACTACGTCACCGTTAGGTATAATCCGTACCTAACCGTGACGTCACGCGACATTTCAACTCAATATATCTCCGTATAAGTTTGATTACGTGAAAAAAGAAAAAATACGTGTCTAATACTTTTCAATAATCTTCCTGATAGACTAAGGAAAAAAAAGTTGTCGTCATCCCTATTGGTGACATTTAATAATCTACTATTTACCGTGTATCCACAGCTGGTAAATTTGTCGTGAATGTTATACATAAAACGAGCTGTTTATATTTACTTATATCTAATGGACTATATCTGAAACAGTTCTAATGAAATTTGGAATGAATAGGGCTATACGAGGGCGAAAAAAAGATCTAGCCAGATCATTTTTAGTTCATTACAGACCTAGGGTGGTGAATTCGTAAATGTCCCAGATCGCAGGTTTCTGTGGCCCGAACCGAAGGTGAGGGCCATAAATATGCGATCTGGGGCTTTACGAGTTACCGCCCGTGGTTTGTCAAAAGTTTTACGTCTTGCCTTGGCCAAGAAGTGAGATTTTCTCTCCGCGTAGCGGGCAGAAATCCCACTTTACGGCCAAGGGTGATGTAAAGGTAATTTAACCCAAGCTGAGCTCGGTCGGCTCAGTAAAATGTGCCAGAACATTTATTTCTTTCTCTCTAACATGAAAATAAGTCTTCGATATTTTCAAATACACAATATTACAAAAACCTGTTCAAAAGAAATAATTCATGCCCCAACAATGCGGTAAATATTAAAAACAACATTGGAATTGAGACCACAAGACAAAATGTTTCAACATTTGAATGGAAAAGCGCAAAGCTTTGTGCACCAGCGAGCGGGTTTCCATTTATTTCGAAATTTAACATCAAAATAATACCTCTGTCGCTCCCCACAATAATACTCGAGTACACTCTTTGTCACGAATAAAGTATTCTTACGCCCAATTGTGAACTTTATACCTTTGTAGGTAACGCGCATCTCTTTGTCGTTTCCCGTTCCAAAGTCCCAAGGAACCGCTTTTGTTTTGAACTTTGCTGGTGTTGTTTTAAGACTGGGATTTGAAGCTATTGTTGTGAATAACTTCTGTTTTCAAGGTCAGTGTAGAATCATTTCCGCGAGTGTAGTGCCATCTTCTTGATTAAGAGCTGAACTAAAAATAAGCGAGCGGTCATGAAATCTGTTCAGAGAAGAAACCTCACTGCGTTCTTAATGCACATTTTTCTTATTTTTTCATGTTATTGGTAGGCAGTGGTGGAAGCCGTAGTGGCGTAGTGGTTCGACCTCCGCTTCGCATGCAGAGGGTCAGGGGTTCGGCTCCGGCTCGCACCTCTGATTTTTTCGGCGGGAGGAAAGGAGGAAAACACCGTGAGGAATCCTTCACGGCACGCTTCTGCGAAGTAATTCAAGGATGTGCGTGAAGTCCACAATACGCACTGGGCCCAGGTGAGGACGAAATCCTCTCGTGATTAGAAGAGGCCTGTGCCCAGTAGGACGTAAATAGGCTGTTATGATAGGAGGCAAACGATCATTAGCAGTCTAAAAAAACCTTCCAAATGTCTATTTCTAGATTTAATTATGTTGTGCCAGTAATTTTACATAGCACATACATTATTAAATTAAAATACAATTTTGATCCTGGGACGGTTGGATCGCATAATGAAATTATAATTTCCGACCTTCCGGGTCGCAAGCGCAAATTGATACAAACGACACCCAGGACGACATGCTATGCTAATACGACTTAAAGTGATATTTTGTGCACAAAAGGATAACACTTTAGTTTGAGAATTCCTGTTTCTACGAGTAAGAGAATGTTCATGGAATATTGAATTGAATTGAAGTAAACCAAAACTCAATTAAACGACCTCGTGAAGGTCGCGGATAACCGGTGGAAGCAAGTGGCACAGGACCGGTCTGAGTGGCGAGCCTTGGGGGAGGCCTGTGTCCAGCAGTAGACGTCTTTCGGCTGAAATGATGTTCATGATGATGAAACCAAAACTAAATTTAATATCCCTTAGACTTCATAGCCCACCAAAGGAAGCAAAACTTAGGGGAAATAATACATGTGTAAGCGAATTTTGGAATAGTTGTAGGTGAAGGTGCCTTAAACAACATACTAAAAGTACTGATGGGGGGGAGCGCCGCTAACGTGTGGGGGGGGTCCAAAGGTCCCTTTTTTTGGTTTTTCGTAAATATCTCGTAAACGATAACTCACAACAAAAAATGTTCTAAGACATAAATAATTTACATGAAATTTTCTACAAAACGATATACACACTTTTTTGCTAGTGTAAATATTGAAATAGATAATAAAGGGGAAAGTTAACGATAAACGATTTTACGCGTAGGTTCGGGATTTGGTTCGTTGTACCCTGATTCTTTTTAGATAAGGGCTCATACTTGACACAGTTGTACTTTGGATAATTCTGAGTGGATTCATACTGAGGGCCACCGCGGGACACCGCTCGGTTGGTGGGGGGAGAAGGGGAAACTTTGCTTCCGCCGCGCTTCAGTTAGACCTATATATTTCCAAAAATTGTAGGAGTTAAGAGATGCTGTTTATTGCGAAATGATCCTTACTAAATGCTTCATGAAATCTAATCCACAATTATTCATTTTTATTGGTGGTTTTTCTTAACTTTAGATCGATATTACAAAATTCTATATTTAACAATTTCTTTTAGTAAGTTTGATATAAAAATGTATGGTGATGTGCAGTGCCACTTTTTCAAAAGTTGGCGCATGTAATGCAGATTTGAACATGGTATAACAATACTGTCTACTTTAAATAATAAAGAAAATATTGAGATTATTAACCAACTACTCTGAATTTTTCTATTTATCATGGGCCATTTAAATGGTTAATTTCAAGGAATTTCATTTAAAATTGAAGCCAGTTTATCACATTTAAAGAAATTATGTTGAATGAGTCCACTTGATTAACAGAAAATGCTGTTTAAGGTTAGATGCATTTTTACATAAGGCAGTCACTGACTTCAATTAAGAGCTTCAAAAGCGATAAAATTAGCAGTCGATTGAGTTCCTGGTTGACTGGGCACACTTGGTGTGTCTCGTTTAAAACTACTGGTCCGATTTTGATGAAATTTGGTATGAAAATAGTTGGAGTTCCGAGAAAGGACATTGGCTACTTTTTATTTTTCTGAACTCCAACTATTCTCAAACCAAATTTCATCAAAATTGGTCCAGTAGTTTTAAACGAGACATACCACGTGTGCCCAGTCAACCAGGAACTCAATCGACCGCTAGATTTATCGCTTTTGAAGCTCTTAATTGAAGTTAATGACTGCCCTATATAAAAATGCATCTTACCTCAAACAGCATTTTCTGTTAATCAAGTGGACTAATTAAATTTTTATTCTTTAAATGTGATAAACTGGATTCAATTATAAATGAAATTCCTTGAAATTAACCATTTAAATGGCCCATGATAATTAGAAAATATCAGAGTAGTTGGTTAATATTCTCAATATTTTCTTTATTATTTAAAGTAGACAGTATTGTTATACCATGTTCAAATCTGCATTACATGCGCCAATTTTTGAAAAAGTGGCACTGCACACCACCATACATTTTTGATATCAAACTTACTAAAAGAAATGGTTAAATATAGAATTTTGTAATATCGATCTAAAGTTAAGAAAAACCACCAATAAAAATGAATAATTGTGGATTAGATTTGATGAAGCATTTAGTAAGGATCATTTCGCAATAAACAGCATCTCTTAACTCCTACAATTTTTGGAAATATATAGGTCTAACTGAAGCGCGGCGGAAGCAAAGTTTCCCCTTCTCCCCCCACCAACCGAGCGGTGTCCCGCGGTGGCCCTCAGTATGAATCCACTCAGAATTATCCATAGTACAACTGTGTCAAGTATGAGCGCTTATCTAAAAAGAATCAGGGTACAGCGGACCAAATCCCGAACCCACGCGTAAAATCGTTTATCGTTAACTTTCCCCTTCATTATCTATTTCAATATTTACACTAGCAAAAACGTGTGTATATCGTTTTGTAGAAAATTTAATGTAAATTATTTATGTCTTAGAACATTTTTTGTTGTGGGTTATCGTTTACGAGATATTTACGAAAAACCAAAAAAAGGGACCTTTGGACCCCCCCCCACACGTTAGCGGCGCTCCCCCCCATCAGTACTTTTAGTATGTTGTTTAAGGCACCTTCACCTACAACTATTCCAAAATTCGCTTACACATGTATTATTTCCCCTATGAGCGCAATTAGTGTCTTCCTTTGGTGAGCTATCATTGAAGTTTTGAATAACGAAGCGTTTAATTTAATACTACGAATATGTGCCTACTGTGAGGGAGCTTGCCGTCTATTTTTATTTTTTTGTACAGAACTGTCTCAGAAATGGTTCTAATGAATTTACGGGGGTGACAATCGGTCTAGCTAGTTCTAATATCTGTGAAAACAACATTTCAACTATATTCACCATTGATCTAGGATTCATAGATAGATATAGGATTGACATAGGATTCACAATCAGCCGAAGAAAAATGGCCCGTCAAAACGGGTGCCCGAACAACTCGGCCACCCGTTTGACGCTCGGTAAATTTGACACTAAAGTCTAATAGTAATATTAGGTTTACTTTTGTATAAAATATTTATCTTGACATATTATAAAGAGGCGTTATTAGCATATTGGAACGTATTTTCTAATGTCATTTTGCTCCATATATTTACACTAGCTTTTCCCCGCAACTTCGTATGCGCAGAAATATTAAATGTAAAATCCCATTTTTTTTCCCGTTCCCGTAGGAATTTCGCAAAATCCTTTCTTAGCGTATGCCTACGTCATGACATCTACCTGCATGCCAAATTTCAGCCCGATCCGTCCAGTGGTTTGGGCTGTGCGTTGGTAGATCACTATGTCAGTCACCTTTGAGTTTTATATATTTAGATATTCTGTTAGGCACTGTTCGTCCATATGTTATTATATATAGGTCAATGATTTTCACCCAAGCTCGGCTGCGCAGGGTAGAATTTTGAGTAAAGTTAAAAGACTGAAATATAAAGAGCCGTTAAGACAGATCTTCAAATGGGTTTTGTTTAATTCATGATGGTAAAACGAGCATTTCCGATGCCAAAAGACATGATTCCAAGAACCCACTTGTGAAAGTGTTCAATAGCAAATTTCCATCTGCCGCGAACCAATTTCGGAATTCATTCACTTTTAGAATCAGAGATTCATCTCCGAAATTGACCTTTGGATCGACTTTCATTTGCACTTGGTCAAACTCCGAATGGCAAAGGACAGAGATAATGACAAAATTACTTATTACAATAGAATTTATTTGAATTGAAAAGACCAGCTTGGCGAAAGGTCACGGTAAGAATACTGTCCAAGCTTTTAAATGTGATTATGAAGAAGTATTTTGATTTAGTAATTTGCAGTTATAATTAGAATAGGTTTTTACGTCAATGCCAATCGTAAGATCGTCAGTTGTTTAAATAATTTAAGTTATTCCTAAAATGGTAAGGAAAACGCTGGAAGCCGTGGTGGCCTAGTGGTTCGACCTACCGCCTCTCATGCAGAGGGTCTGGGGTTCGATTCCGGCTCGCACCTCTGAGTTTACTTATGTGCAAAATTCAATTTGAATTTACCACTGAGCTTTTCGGTGAAGGAAAACATCGTGAGGAAACCTGCACGCATCTGCGAAGTAATTCAAAGATGTGCGTGAAGTCCCCAATCCGCACTGGGCCCGCGTGGGGACTAGCCTGTAAGGATCCTAGGATGGCTCAATGAAAGAGTGGACTGTATAAAAGGCTGGTATAATGGCCGTCTTAAATTACAATTAAATCCCGGTCAAACAAAAATTAATTTAAGGCGAAAGTCGTCCGTTGCCGGTGGGGTCCGAGAAAGCGAGTGCGGATGCCGTCGGCTGCCGTCGGGTGCCGTCGCCGCCGGTCGTGACGTCATGGTCGCCGCCGCGTCGCAGCGTCAGTGTTGCCATGTCTCAACATGCTCCCCGGGTTGAAGTATGGAAGGTGTGGGAAGACTTCAAAAATCTGGAAGGGGACAGATGTTATTAAACGCCCTTCGAATGGTGCCTCTCCTCGTCTTCAGTTCAGCGACTCTAGCTGTGCCGTCGCTGCCAGGATACAGCTGGATGACGCGTCCCAAGGACCAAAGTAGTGGTGGGAGAGCTTTCTCCTTGACGAGAACAAGAGAGCCAAGTTTCAACTCGGCCTTTGAAGAATGCCACTTCAGCTTCTGTTGTAGCTGAGTGACATACTCAGAAGAGAAGCGGCTCCAGAAGTGCTGCTTCAAAAGCTCGATCCTCCTGTATCGCTCCAGGCGGTTGATGTTCACATCAGGCACCTGTGGTTGCGGAACAGCCATAAGCGAGCGTCCAATTAGGAAATGAGCAGGAGTTAGAGCGGAAAAGTCTGAAGGATCAGTGGAAATAGGGGTGAGGGGGCGAGAATTTAAAACAGCCTCAATCTGAGTGAGCAAGGTCGCCATTTCCTCGTAAGTAAGGTGAGTGGTTTGCAGCAACCGCTTAAGATGGTGCTTCGTGGAGCGCACGGCTCGCTCGGCGAGCCCATTGAAATGGGGAGTGTAGGCGGGCACGAATTTAAACTCGATGCCTTCTTGAGCCACGTGACCTTCAAGGTCAGACTGGACTAAGAATTGAGCCAGCTCGTTGGAAGTGCCGACAAAGTTTGTCCCATTGTCGGACGTGATGCTTTTGGGCTTCCCCCTGCGAGAAACAAAACGATTTAATGCAGCTATGTAAGCCTCGCTGGATAAAGCCGTAACGAGCTCGATATGACAGGCCTTTACTGCGTTGCAAACGAAGATTGCCAAAAATGACTTTATGAGTTTGCAACCTCTGCCCTTACGATCTGCTATCAACACTGGCCCGGCATAGTCTACATTACAGTGTAAGAAAGGGAACTCTAGTTCCGTTCGAGTGGCCGGTAGTTGGCCCATGATAGGCTGAACATTTTCAGCCTTAAATCTGACACATCGCACGCATTTGTTAACGATGGTTTTGGAAAGGTTTCTGCCACCTAAAGGCCAGTAAGTCTGCCTGATATTACCTAACAGAAGTTGAGGTGGAGCATGTAAGAATTTAATATGAAAATGCTGAAACAACATTTTCGTAAAATTATGCTTGCTGCATAACAAGATGGGGTGCTTGGTATCATAATTATAAGGGGAATTATCGAGCCTGCCACCGACTCTGATAATATTATTATGATCCAGGAATGGACTCAATGAAATCAAGCGATTTTTATTAGGCAATGCATCGCCGGCTTTAAGAATAGCATATTCATCAGGAAGCATCTCCATCTGAGATTTATGTATGATCAAATTTAAAGAATTTTGAAGTTCTTGAACTGAAAGATGACCAGTCAATTTGTTGGTCTGGTTTCGCGAATTGTAAATAAATCTTTGTAAATATGCTATTGTATTTTGTAAGCTAGTTAGTTTAGATTTATTTTTGATTAAGTTAGCTATTAAGTCAGCATTAGGATTGTTATCAAGCGCTAAAGAACAAGTAATCAACTCGGGTAGATCCTGTTTCGCGTTACTATTAGGCATTGTTGGCCAGTCACATTCATTTTTTGCCAGAAAGGTTGGCCCTGACCACCACAAAGACGAAGAGCTGATGAGGTCAGCCTTCAGCCCGCGAGAAACAAGATCCGCCGGATTGTCCTTCGACGGTACGTAGCTCCACGTGTGACTCTCCGTGCTTTCCTGAATTTCATGAACACGGTTACGAACGAAGCTTTTAAGGTTAGTCGGTGGAGTCTTTAGCCACCCTAACACAATAGTCGAGTCACACCAGAATCTACATTTGCTGATAGACATGGTAAGAGAGCTTAATACTTTATCACACAGCCTTGCAGCTAATAAAGCTCCAGAAAGCTCGAGACGAGCGATCGTCATGGGCTTTATCGGTGCTACCTTACTTTTAGAAGTCAAGAGATGCACCTCTACAGAACCTGAAGCGGTTACAGAACGCACGTATATGCACGCACCGTAAGCCCGTTCTGAAGAATCTGAAAAGACGTGAATTTCATGGCAAACAGAGTCGTGGACAAGAACCCAACGAGGAACCATTAACTGGTTTAGAAGAGGTAAGGTGTTGGCAAACGAGATCCACTTCTCTTTTATGTCTTCTGAGACCTCTGCGTCCCACGAATATTGTTGAATCCACAGCTCCTGCATGATTATTTTTGATTCAACGACGCAGGGTCCTACGAGACCCAAAGGGTCGAATATCTGACTGATCACGGAAAGTATGCTGCGTTTTGTGACCTTTTCACGAAGTTCAATGTTTATACAATAAGACAGCATGTCTAAATTCGAGATCCAATTGAGACCTAAAGTTTTTGAAGACGCGTGAACATTGTCACTGCTAGATAGGTCTAGGACTTTGTCAGTTTCAGATAATGAAGTTGAAATTTGTTCAAGAATCGAACTGTCATTTGAACGAAATTTCCTCAAGTTGAAGTTTGCAGATTTTAAGGTGGTGATGACTCCTTTACAAATATTAATTGCATCATCGATAGAAGACGAACCGCCCAAATAATCGTCAACGTAAAAATCTCGCCGAATCGATTCTTTGACGTCGTTATCGATAGCACTGGATGCTAAACTAACCAAACACTTTGTCGCTAAATATGGCGCGCTTGCAGTACCATACGTAAGCGTATTTAGAGTGTAGGTTTTCAAAAGCTCTGATGAGTCATACCTGAAGATAATCTGTTGAAGAGAGCGTTGAACAGGATTGAGCTCAATCGCTCTGTACATTTTTTCTACGTCTCCAGTAACGACGTACTTATGCTGTCGAAAACGTAGCAAAATGGAATAAAGATCCTCTTGTACAGTAGGACCGACCATCTGAATGTCGTTGAGTGACACACCTGTGGTGGTGGAGGCCGAAGCGTCAAAGACTGTACGAAGCTTTGTGGTAAGACTCGACTCACGGATGACACCGTGGTGAGGTAAAAAGTAGTTGACCTGCTGAAGGCAGCTAGGCGAAGACTCCTTGTTTTCGGTCATGTGACCAAGGCGTTCATACTCTTGCATGAACTCAACGTACCTCTCTTTGAAAGCAGGTTCTCGAAGAAACTTGCGCTCCAAGGACAAGAAGCGGCACTTTGCTATTTGATAAGAGTCGCCCAAGACTGAAGGGTCCTCCTTCAGCGGCATCATGACGACAAAGGTACCATCCTCGTTGCGGGTCGTGTTGACGACGAAGCTCTGCTCGCAGGCTCGTTCCTCGGGGGATAAGGAGTGCTTGGCTGACACAGTGTCGAGTTCCCAGAAACGGGTTAAGTCTGGATTGGGTTCCTCGTTTGCGAGGTTGCAGACAGGAGAAGAAGACGGTGACTTAAGACGGGGAACGTTCCCGGACACCAACCAACCCAGTTTCGTCTCATGTAATGAAGGCTGATTTTTACCTAAAACAATACGGTTATGTAATAAGACGGACCAAAATACTTCGGCCCCAACTAAGATGTCTATGACTGACGGTATATTAAATGAAGGATCAGCTAGACTTATTCCCGTAGGAAGAGGAATATTTTCAATGTTTACGAAGGAAGACGGTAAAGCGTTGGTGATCTTCGGTAAAATAAGACAGTCAACAGTAAGTCTATAGTCGCTATAATAGGACTCAATAGTAAGGCTGCAAGACTGCGTAATATGAGAAGTATTATTGTTTATACCTGTCACCGTGGAGCTCGCACTTCGTCGTGACAAACCCAGCTTACCGCAGAGCGATTGTGTTATAAAGTTGGCCGTTGACCCGTTGTCAAGGAGCATCCGGGCGGCGTGGACGGCGCCGTGGCTGTCCACCGCCTTCACCAGTGCTGTGGAAAGCAAAACGTGCGGAGGAGTAGTAAGCTGCTTTGTAATGCTTGAATTAGCAAAGTTGTTGATGTTGCTAGTCGATGGCATAGCAGGCTCAGGCATTATTTTCGGCTCGTGCAAGTGCAAAAGCGTACTATGACGTTTTTTACAATATCTGCATGGTACAAGGCTGCAACTGTTTTCTAAGTGCCCAGGTCGTAGACAATTAAGACAGACCTTAGCTTCTTTGGCCTTTTGAATACGACTTTCAATAGGAAGGGCTCTGAATGTTTCACAGCTAAATAGAAAATGAGTTTGATTGCATAGGGGGCATGTAAATATTTTTTTGTTAGAAGAATTTGATTTTTTATTAATGTTATTACCGTTTTGATGAAATTTTTGATTATTAGAAGCTATAAGCAAGTTTGTATTTAATCTATGTGATTCTTGTTTGTGCATTTTACCTTTACTTTCTTGCAATGTCTCCAATAAATCTGCCCTGTTGCTAAGAAAAGTAAGAAATGTATTTAAAGAAGGTGGGTTAGTGAGAGTGTTCCTATGTTCCTCCCAGACCCTATGAGTGACACTATCAAGCTTTTCAGACATCATGTATATGATTAACACATCCCAGTGCTCGGTATTCTGGTCTAAGGTCGACAGTGCACGAAGATTTTTATTCGTGACGTCTATAAGGCGACGAATTGACGAGCAAGATTCGTTACGAATGTGTTCAACGTTAAATAATTCCCTAACGTGATTGTTTACGAGCAGCCGCTTGTTATCGTACCTACTGCACAATAAATTCCACGCAGATTGATAGTTCTCGGCTTTAAAATCTAAATTATCGATAACTAGCAAAGCACTGCCTTTAAGAGATGCCCGAAGATAGTGCAACTTATTAATGTCATCGATGTCGTTTCGGGAATGTATTAAAGAGGTAAAAGTATCACGATACTCAAGCCAGTGCTGATAGTGACCATTAAAGACGGGTAAATCTATTTTTGGCAACCTAACGCAATTGGATTTAAATACGCTTGCCTGTGCATCCTCGAAACTCGTCACGGAAGTATCCAGAGGCTGCGAGGGCTGCGCGCCCAGCAGGCGCCGCGCCTCCGCCACCAGCGGGTGGTACCCGGCCTCGAACTCCTCGCGCTCCAGCTCCGGGACGGAGGGGTCATCCGAAAGCATCTCGATCTCGCACTGTAAATTGTCGAAGTCGGCGTATAAGGCATCGAATTTTCTAAAACGGCCTTCTAAATCTAGTAATTGTAGTTTACTAGGTTGGCCACCAGACACAAGCACTTTTAAATATTTACCAAAAATAGTCACTTTGGTTTTTATGCACCCACGTTTTTGCTTCAACTTGGTTATTTTATCGTCCGTCATAGCGAAGGACGTTAAATAGTTAGCGATTACTGTTGTAAAGGTATATTATATAAGGAAATAAAAGAAATAGGTTACTATGGCGTAAACTTGACCTACTTTAGGTGTGAACAAAGGATACAGGTGTGCATGCGCAGCGGCGCAGCCAGCAAGACTGATAAGAGGTGGCTATTGGAATGCGACAAACAAGTTCCCGTTATTCGGGAGCAATATTTTTTGCGTAATTAATGCAAGCGAACATAAGCTTTAAAGGCAAGAAATATTGTTTAATATGGTATTAGCTTGTAGCAAAATAAGAAACACGCTGCCAGCAAGACAAAGGTTACCTACCTACGATTCAATGGGCGTGTACTCACTCAAGAAAGGAACTGTTTTATGGAATTTAAGATTATAAGAAAGGAAAAGATAGAAGGAATAATTGGAACGAACTCACGAATGACCAAACCGTCCACCAGTGAATCGTTGCTGATGCAATCTTCTCCTTTTGACGATGACGATGACGATGACTCGCAGTTTCTACGGGTGGGTCCAAAGTCCGGCGCTCGGTCGACTCCTTTGTCCTCGGGCTCGCGCGGTTGCTAGGCGAAGTTTCTTCGACAGGATGATGATCTTGACGACGATGAAGGCTCCCGAAGATCTTCTACAGCTTAAGACCGCGACTTGAAGTGCCCCAAGACTCGAAATACGGCGACCGTTATTTTGCGAAAATAAGACGGTGAGAATCCTAAAGGACCAATGTAAGGATCCTAGGATGGCTCAATGAAAGAGTGGACTGTATAAAAGGCTGGTATAATGGCCGTCTTAAATTACAATTAAATCCCGGTCAAACAAAAATTAATTTAAGGCGAAAGTCGTCCGTTGCCGGTGGGGTCCGAGAAAGCGAGTGCGGATGCCGTCGGCTGCCGTCGGGTGCCGTCGCCGCCGGTCGTGACGTCATGGTCGCCGCCGCGTCGCAGCGTCAGTGTTGCCATGTCTCAACAAGCCCAAACCCTCTCGTGATGAGAGGAGGCCTGTGCCCAGCAGTGGGCCGTAAATAGGCTGTTGTAGTAGTAGTAGTAGTAAGGAAAACGTTTACTTTGTAAAATTGTACAATGCTCAATTTTTTTGAACAATGTCACCCAACCCGTACGCAAGAAAAAAAAAATACATCCCCACTTTACGAGTAGGGGAGGTACCATATAAAAAAATATATTTGTCTTTGTCAGCGTAACTAATATGCATATTCATGCCAAATTACAGCTCTCTAGACCTCCGCAATCCTCCGCAATCCTCTGCATCTCCGAGCAATAGTGCGGACAGACGGACGGACGGACGGACGAACGGACGGACGGACGGACGGACGGACATGGCGAAACTATAAGGGTTCCTTGTGGACTTCGGAACCCTAAAAATAGAACCGACTTCAAACTCCGATAGCCTGTGAAGTTGGTGTCAAGTTCACTATAAGATATTCATAGCTTTGAGGCGGTTCACTTGACACCGACTTCACAGGCTGTCGGAGTTTGAAGTAGGTTCTATTTTTTTATTTAAAAATGTTTTCGGCTATAGTTTCCAAACATGTGTACGATGGGACGTAAGTCTCACTGTAGTCTTTGAAATTGATGCCAAAATCATACACATGCTAACAAATTTCGAGGAGTTCCCTCCTTTTGTCATGGATCCCATCATCAGAACTAAACCAAATTTTTAAAAGGGTTTTAGTTGCAGGTACACCTTTCAATTAAAAAAAGAATCATCGAAACGGTTCACAATTGACGGAGATATGCGTGGTCATACATAAAAATTAAAATAAAAATAAAAATATACGCGTCGAATTGAGAACCTCCTCCTTTTTTTTTCGTCGGTTGAAAACCTTATAAAATCGATAAAATCGAGATACTGAGATTTTGCGAAGGATAGCCTGGAAGGCGTCACAGTTGCCACACTGAGTAGGGAGGATCGGTACTGTGTAGGTAGTGATACGTACGTATTAAGTACGTATTATGAGGAATGTATTAAGAAAACTTCACGTAGGTTTATGAAGCCGTGGTGGCCTAGTGGTTCGATCTGCCGCCTCTCATGCAGAGGGGCCGGGGGTTCGATTCCGGCTCGCACCTCTAAGTTTACTGAGGTGCGAGCCGGTGAGGAAACCTGCACGCATCTTTGTGTGTGAAGTTCCCAATCCGCGCTGGGCCCGCGTGGTGACTATACCCCAAACCCTCTCGTGATGAGAGGAGGCCTATGCCCAGCAGTGAGACGCAAATAGGCTGTAGTAGGTAGTAGTAGTAGGTTTATAGGTTTTCAAGTAAGTACATAACTGTCGTAAAAGATGTCTCACCTCCACCTAATAGTAGACTTTTTTATTGAAATACAAGAAAATTGCCTGAATACTTTTCAATATCTGTCAAAATTATAATAAGGGTGCGAGGTGGCTAGGCCATCCTTTACAAAGAGAATGGTTGAAGAATTTCGCTTTAGATTTTATTTTATTGGGAGATTCATTCAAATATGTTATGAGTTATGAATTATCATAAAGTTTCAACCAAAGGCGTCCACTGCTGGGCCTCCCCGAAGGTTCGCCACACTGTCTTCTTTTATTTAAACATTAAAACACTCGTGTGATCTTAATATGAAACTCACCTTCGGTTCGTTTCATAAAAGCACTCGTGTTTTAAAGGACCTTTATGATGTAGCAGTTATAAACAATACTATTAAACAAGAGCGGAAAGGTTGCTGGCTTTTCTTGTAACTTCGTAATGTTTATTAATCTTGCTTTCAGCGTTAAACGGGCGAATCAAACGTTACCAAATTTACATGTAATTTGCAAGGCCAATGGGCCATAAAATGAAATACATAATAAAACCATTAATAAATCGGTTAAACCAAAAGCAATTGTACACAAACCGCTGATAATTAAGTTATGAATGTTGATTTTTGTACTTTGGCAATTTGCCCAGAATTGTTGAATATTTTCATTTCGAAATATAAACTATGAGATTATTTCAAATGGAAACGAAATTACTATCCGACTGAGTTGCCTAACATAAAATATGCAAGTTTACTTTAATTAATTAAATTAGTTTTCATTCTTCTTATCCAGCCTATTAGATCCCACTGCTGGGCAAAGGCCTCCCCTCCTCTCTTCCACTCCTCTCTGTTCTTTTTATTCTATAAAAATGTATTTGACATATTATTATTAGCAGCATTATTATTATTTCTTTTGACATATTTAAATATTTTTTTATTGTGATCATTCATGTATTTTTAATTAATGAATTATTTGACTATGTTGTATTGTACCTATTTGCGTATTATTTAATGTTGTGTTTTACTTGTATACTAACCCCTAGTCAGTAAGTATTATTGTACTACTAACAAATTATGGATCGTGGGTCCGAAATAAATATATTGAATTGAATTGAATTAACCGTTTTCAATCCCCAATCCGCACTGGGCCCGCGTGGGGACTATAGCCCAAACCCTCTCGTGATGAGAGGAGGCCTGTGCCCAGCAGTGGGACGCAGATAGGCTGTAGTAGTAGTAACCGTTTTCAATGCGGAAGTTGTTTATCTTACTCTTGTAATATTAGTAGGTGCCTACCTACCAATAGCTCGGTCCTTAAACCCATAATTTAATCCTTTAGGATTAAAGTGTATTAGTACATTGTACGTAGGCCAAAGCCGTGGTGGCCTAGTGGTTCGACCTACCGCCTCTCATGCAGAGGCTCGGGTTCGATTCCGGCTCGCAGCTCTAACTTTACTTATGTGCGAAATTCAATTTGAATTTACCACTGAGCTTTTCGGTGAAGGAAAACATCGTGAGGAAACCTGCAATCATCTGCGAAGTAATTCAAAGATGTGTGTGAAGTCCCCAATCCGCACTGGGCCTGCGTGGGGACTATAGCCCAACCCTCTCGTGATGAGAGGAGGCCTGTGCCCAGCAGTGGTTGCGTCCCACTGCCGTGCGTCCCACCATAGGCTGAAGTAGTAAGTAGGCCAATATTTTTTTATCCTAGGCCCTGGAGGTAATTTTGATATTATATGAGAAACTGGCTTGACTTCACCCGCGTTGAGCTAGTCTATCGCGTTCCCGCGGGAACTATACGTTATTCCGGGATAGAAATAAGCCTACCTATGTCCTAAAACGGAACTCCAACGATTCCATACCAAATTTAGTGTGACAGGTACAGAAGATAGACAGCTGAGTTAGGTTTCCGCATCTTTTAGTAAAGCAAAGCATCTTTTACGATAATTGTATTCGTGATAACGTCACGTAACGCTTCAACGCTACATAACGCTATGTCTTTTTGTGGGCGCAGCCGGCGTTCTTAAATTTATACGTTCATCATATCACTTCAAAATCGCACAAGATAGTCTGTGGTTTTAAGTTCAAGACCGTTAACTGGGTGTTGTACCGAAATCAGCACCGCCGTATATCACGCGCGCAGTCGTCCGACTAATTCGGCTAATGGCTGCCAAGGCGTCCGCTTATCGCGAGACCGGGCAATTTACCGCCGCCAGGTTTATAGTTCACAATAAAAAGAACAAATTAGAGTTATGCTGACACAAGTGAAAAATATACGTAGGTACAGAACATTTATCTATTATAATTAAGGATTCACAATCAGCCGGAGACAAATGGCCCCGTCAAAACGGGTGCCCGAACAGCTCGGGCACCCGTTTGGCCTTCGTTGTAAAGAGGCATTATTAGCATATTAGAACGTATTTTCTACTGTCAGTTTGCTCCATATATTTTGACATATTCCGTTAGGCACCGTTCGTCCATATGTTATTACTTATTATAGGTCAATGTAGGTACCAATACTTTTAGAGCTGATAGTTCTCGCATCTAAGACTTAAGTGTAAACCATCTTAAAGGTTTATGTTCGTTTTTGTAGATAATTAGGGAAACAAGTTAATAAAGTTAAAGTTGAGCTTTTTTTTATTTCTATTTCAAGTTAATTGTAAATGACGACATGTGTCATTGCATAGCTATAGGTATCTCAAATTAATTGGTACCTACGTAGTTTGTTAGCGCCTTATGGCTACCTATATATTCTGGGTAAGCGCCACCTTTCCACCAGGTGTGATAGAGGTAAACTCCATTCCATTCATAATAACAAAAAAAAACACTTCGAATTTTACCCACATTATCTCGCGTTTTGAAACCGAAACGTGACCTCCATATTTTTCAAAGTCGTAAACGTATATAGAGATAGTCTACTAATAGGAAGTCCCGCGCCTCCACATTTCAAAACGCTTCAAAGTATTTAAACAGCACCACCAACACTCTCAACGCATGTATGCATACTGAGACAGTCGTCAACTATGCGTTGAGAGTGTTGGTGGTGCTTTTTAAATAATAATGTATACATTTAAGAGTTTTGAAAAGTGGAGGCGTGGGATCCTATAGTAGGTTATCTCTACATAAGTGCGTGATCAGGTCCCGCTCATTGCGTATTCAAAGAGACCGCGGCCAATATTATAAACCTCCTTTACGACCGACTCCTTACATTTTCAACGAGAGAGATCGCTCCAAAACAACCCGCACTTCCAAAGAAACGTTTTCAATTTCAGACATCAAAATCAGACAGAAAATTATGGATTGTGATGAAAAAACAAGACTGTGATAGGGAATTTATGAATCTTTGAAATACCTATGTTTAAAAATACGAACACGTTGCACGACACACTTATCATAGTCCACGTACACTCTAGTGGACATTAATCATATCATTTCCCATCTTTTATATTCCATTTTTATATCAACCTCGGGGGGGGGGGGGGGGGGCTGGATATATCCAGCAGTGTACGTCTATCAGCTGATATGATGATGACGATGATCTTTTATGTTATATTTTTATCTCAACGCATAGCCGAAACTACTGGTCATCAGAGATATCTGAAAGTTTCTTGGGGATTCCCGAAATTCCTACTAAAAACGGTAAAAAAAACACAAAAACGGGTTATACAACGAAAGACGCCTAGTCTTCTAAAAAAAAAAAACTGTTTATTTCAATAAATTTTCTGTTTTTTTTTTTACATAAACTTAACTTCTAATCTTAACTTTAAAGATTTTTTGAGTTAAGGAGTTGCGTTCATAATATTGTATAGATCTAGCCTCTATAAAACGTCCGTATCGTAATTATTTTCAGCGCTATTATTAAGAGCCTCCAAGCCTCCAAGCTCTAGCACTCAATAAACTAACTTCCAAGCGTTCCGCTCATATCGGAGAATTCGCCAACAATAAAGAGAAAAGGTGCCCCTGTAATTTATTCATAACGCCAGACGGAAGCCGATGCGATGGGAAGGCTCCTCACAATAAATAGTAAACAGAAGGGCTGTTCAATGTCCTTGACTAACATTATGTAGCGCACGCTACGCACACACACGCTAAATGTGAATCCACTATAGCGTAGAGATCTTCTACTATCTAAAGTCCCGCGCCTTCACATTTCAAAACGCTTCAATGTATTTAAAAAGCACCACCAACACTCTCAACACATGTGTGCGAGCTGAGACAGCCATCAACTATGCGTTGAGAATGTTGGTGGAGCTTTTTAAATAATAATAAAAAAATTGAAGCGTTATGAAACGTGAGGGCGCGGGACTTTAGATAGTAGAAGATCTCTATCGTGTCCGTGCGCTGCTGTGGAAGTAACTTCCTGCCTCGATTTTCCCTCTGCGCTACAATTTGGGGCTTTTCAAAAAGGGGGTCATCAAATATCTTCGAGATTGGCAACGCATTGGCCATGCCTCTGGTGTTACAAATTTCTATAGGCGGCGGTGTCCACTTACCATCAGGTGGGCCGTATGCCTGTTTTTCAATCTTATTACATTAAAAAAACTGTAAAGTGACTCTGCTCTGCAACCTTCGCACAGTTAGCGCGGAGGAAAACTGTTAGGTTTTGAGTGGATGATCCATCGACGCTCATCAGATACCAATCCAAAATGATCAGTCTGCCCTTCCGAACCTGTTAGTTTCTTTATGAAATGAATGAAATGAAATGAAATGAAATGAAATGAAATGAAATGAAATAGTTTTATTTGCCATAAGTGTGGTAAACAAAGATCTTCATTTTGATTAGGAACACACACTTAGCTATCCTTAGCATGCAAAAGTTACAGAACATAATAAGTAATATAAGACATAATAATAAAAGTAGTTAATAAATAATCAAGCGATCATTACACCATCTCAACGAGAATGTCATAATTTTTATAATGATATAGTATTTTAATAATAATTCAATGATTTGATAATGTAACAATTGATAGTTTAATTAATAATTTAATAATGTTATGGTTTAATAATTTCATTTGTCGTTTTCAAAATAATCCTTCAAAGAATAAAAAGACATGTCAAGAAGCCAGGCGTACAATGCTCGCTTAAATTGTTTGTTACCGTCGATGTGCCGTAAGTGCTGAGGAAGGCGGTTGAAAATTTTAATTGACATCATGTAACAGTTCTTCGAATATAATGCACTTGTACATTGTGGCAACATCAACTTCGTAGGGTCTCTTGACCTTAAAATTGGGTTAATTGCATGTTTTCTAAAGCGATCTAAATTCATTGAGACAAATATACATATTTCGAAAATATACATGCCAGTAAGGGTAAGTACATTTAGTTTCTTAAACAATGGTTTACATGGTTCCAAGTGACCAACGTCAAATATAGCTCTTATACATTTCTTCTGGGCAATAAATGCTTGGTGTATGTCAGTGGAATTACCCCAAATAATCAAACCGTATCTTAACACCGATGCTACGTAGCCATGGTACGCTGTAAGAGCTGCCTTTTCACCAGCTATACGTTTTAACCGTCTCAATGCATACGTATATTTCTCTAATCTGGAGCAAACGTTTTCAATATGAGATTTCCAACTACAATATCGATCTACTATAAGACCTAAGAACTTTATGTCAGTAGTTTCTTCGATTGTCTGTTTATTGTATACAATATTGAGCTTAGGTCTTTGTACCATATGGTTACAAAACTGAATGTATTTAGTTTTATTTGAATTTACGGATAAATTGTTGCTTTCTAGCCAAGTAATTACATTTTGCACGGTTAAATTAATTTGATCGTTGTACGTATCAACTCTATCATCATTCGATATTATCACTGAAATGTCATCTGCAAATAAAATAGTTTGATAATTACATATACTAGGTAAATCATTAACATAAATTATGAATAATAAAGGCCCCAGGACGCTGCCCTGTGGAACCCCTGTACGATTTTCTTTATGGGATGAAAGGTATCGTTTAACTGTGTTTTTATTGTCCAGTTTATTTATTTCGACACATTGTGTTCGACCCGTCAGATAGCTTTTCAGCCATTCTGAAGTAACACCTCTAATCCCATACGCCTCACACTTATTAACCAATGTTTTGTGACAAACAAAGTCGAAAGCTTTACTCATATCAAAAAATACTCCTGTAACTGGTATTCTTTTGTTAATTTTTTCTGTAATTTTTTCCATAAGTAAGTAACATGCATGGGAAGTAGATTTTCCCTTTTGAAAACCATACTGCTCCTTCACTATGGCATTATATTTATTCAGAAATTGTGTAAGTCTACTGTGCATAATCTTTTCGTAAATTTTTGAAAATATTGAAATAAGTGTTATAGGTCTGTAATTATCGATTTCTTGTTTATCATTTTTTTTTGTAAAGAGGCTTGATAACAGAATGTTTTAGTCTACTTGGGAATTTCCCTTGATTAAAAGATTCATTGATGAGGTATGATAGTATTGGAGCTATGTTACTGGCACATAATTTGATTATATGAGTTGAAACACCATCAAAACCCACAGCCCTAGTATTATTCAATGATTTAATAGCTTTTATAATTTCATTTATCGAACATGGTGTAATGAACATACTAGCAATCAAGGTCGGAAAATTATGAGTTTTGGGCTGTTTATTTGCATCAGTATTTGTAATGTCAATAAAATGGTTATTAAAAGTATCTGCCATTTCTTGAGGATTACTAATAATTTGTCCTTTATATTTAATATCATTGATTTCCTCATAAGTCAGTACTCTATCACTTTTATCTTTAATTATATCCCAGGTGGTTTTACATTTATTTTTAGAATTGATTATTGCTTTATTGTGAATATTTGTCTGGGAATTATTTATACACATTTTTAAGATTTTTGTATACTTTTTGTACTTTATTTTATAATCTTTTGTTTTGAATTTGTAATACAGTAACCTTAGTTTCCTTTTTTTTACACACGAAGTTTTTATACCCCTTGTTATCCATTTTGGTTTACAGTTATTAGCATTTATTTTAATCCTTTGAACGGGGAAGCACAGATTATAAAAAAGGCAAAAAGTGTCATGAAATTCACTAAATGCAAGATCACTATCATCCTGATATGTGACTTCAGACCATGTCAAACAAGAAATACAGTTCAGAAATTTTCTAATATTATCATGGGAGTAGTCTCTTTTTTCAACGTACCAAAATTGTAGACGGTTCTTTTTTGGTACTTCATTTTGCAACTTTAAAATTTGGCAAGTTTCATGATCAGACAGATACATGCTGTGGACTTCACCTACAGATTCTTTTATATTACTAGCTATGTGGTCGATGCAAGATTTACCCCGCGTTGGTATTTTGACGTGTAGTTGCATGTTGTAGTTTGCGAATAGATTCTTCAGGTCCCGCGAGGAAGAATCAGGTTGCAATGTATTAACATTTAGATCACCCGTAACAATTATCCTTCGTTTATTATTTTTTGTTAATTTATAAAGCAGTGTATCCAGCTTGTTCAAAAAGATGCTAAGATTCTGTTTATCGGGAGTTCTGTAAATACAAACAATAGTTAGATTTTGATCTAGTAGCTCTATCCCGCAACATTCAAACACCATTTCCACTGAGAGTGTCTGACAGAGAGCCAACGGCTTGTATCTTATGTCTCTTCTCAACAGAATGCATGATCCACCACGTTTTTTATTTTTCCTAGAAAAGTGTGACGCTAAAGCAAAGTTTTTTAATTTAATGTTGCTTTCGCTACCTTCCTTGACAAAAGTTTCCGTCAAGCATAAGAAGTCAACATAACGGTTTAAAATTGTCATTTCATCAATGCACACTTCAAGCTGGTCTAATTTACTCAACAATCCTTGAATATTTTGATGCATTAATATAATCTCATTAATTTCTTTATTCCTATTAATTTTGGGGACGAAAAAATGTTTGTTCTTCTTTTGATTCCGAAACTAAATCTTTTTTTACAATGGTTGGTTTTGACTTGACCTGAAAATAATAAGGGATTGTTCCTTTTTTTGCCTGGGATTTTGAAAATTTACATGTATTAGAATTTGTTTTAAAATAATAGGGAATTGTTCCCTTTTTTGGAGAGGAAATGTTTGTTATTCTATCTTTATTTTTATTATTAATGTGTTTACGCACGTTTTTAGTGCGCTTCACATGTGTACTCTCACTTCTTGTGGTATGGGACCTGTTCGTGTCATGACGTTTATTACTGTGGGATATGTTTGTAATAAGTACTTCATTGTTTGCCAATTTCATTTGTTTAAACATTGGTAAGAAATCAGCGTCGTAATCACATGAGTCTATGTACATATTAATTTTTGGGATTGATTGTCAATGAGCACACAGTCACTGGCGACCTTATGGCAAGTGGTCGCTATTGCCCATGGACATTAGCAGACTAGTCAGAGGACTTTGATTGACTGCCTCTGTGCTGGTAATTTCCCCGGCTTTCTAACCCCCCTTACCGCAACACATCAGTAGTGCAGGCACTGCTACTTGGCGGTAGTTTAGTGTGTAAGATGGACAGATGGTATCTATCTGGATGGACCCTGAATCGGGTCCTACCACAGGTAAGATATGCGTTAATGCGTCAAAAGATTGCAACTTAGTAAATAGCATGGTTTCGGATAGACATATAGTTTTAAACAAGCTTTAACAAGTGAGTGAGTCTTAATTTGGGTTTTATATTTTAGGTATCATCATGTCAGCTGACAGACTGCCCAAAATACCTATCAACATTATTTTGTTCTTGCGCTACATCTATCCAACGAATTCCAATCATAATTCCAGCATTGATATTGCCATCTGGAAGCATTTAATATGTGACTCGAGTATTTTGAGCTCGCCCGCTATGACTGGGCGACATCGACTGTCTAGAGAATAGATTGAATCTAGTATCGCTGTTATATAGAAATGTATATAAAACTCTTCCATTCCAGACTCATTGACTGACTGATTACAACGCACAGCCAAAACTACATACTGGTCGCAGAGAACTGAATTTGGTATCTAAGATACAAAGGTTCCTTGGAGAGTGTAGGGAAGCACTAAGAGAGGATTTTCCGAAATTCCGGGTAAAAACGGGACTTTACATTTTGATGTTTATGCACATACGAAGTCACGAACTAAATAGTTATAGGTACATAATTATATATGGCGACATTTGATACGGTAACAGCATTAGCTGTTTAAGGGCCTATGTTGAAAAATAGTTGAAGCTATGGAGGCGTGGCTTAGTCGTCGCGTCCCGCGCTCCCGCGCGGGGCGTGCTCCCCCCGAGTGTTCCCGCGAAATTCAAAACACCTACATTAATTCTGATTTTGCGCTAGTTTGGTAAATAAAGTAGATTTAAATACCGAAGTCATTACTTTCGGATTCAATACAAAGTACGAAACAAATAAGAAATTTATATATACCTACACAAACATTAGAAGCCAATAAATATTTTTTTTTTCATTTTAGTGGGATATAAAATTAATTTATTAATTTAAATTTAATGTCTGTGATTAACAGGGATCGGAAATTCGGATACACATTTACCCAGTGTTTTACCGCGTGAACGGTATGGGGCCGGACTCAATTTAATGTTCCTATTAAAAAGTCCCGGGAATCCCAGAATTTCGAAATTTAGTGTATGCCTTGGTAGGTATACAGTCATAGTTATGAACTAAACATGTTTAAGTATTTTAAGTGTAGGACCCAATTATGAAAAAGTGTTCAAATAACGAATTCCGTGTGACCTATCTCTCTAGGCCATACGTACAACCGGTACGGCCTAAATCGGCACGGCCGGTACCTATACTACTACTACAGCCTATTTGCGTCCCACTTCTGGGCACAGGCCTCCTCTCATCACGAGAGGGTTTAGGCTATAGTCCCCACGCGGGCCCAGTGCGGATTGGGGACTTCACACACCTATACTAACATAGTCACAAAATAAAGTTGATGTGAGCGTCTCAATTACCTTCCTGATTATAAAGATACACGTAGGTACAATGTTTTGTACATTTGCTTGATAGCACAAATACCTATTATTTAATTACCTATTCATATGTGAAAATATTGCAGTTCCAATATTATTCCATAGGTACATATGCGTATTGAGTAGATAACCTCCTTTTTTGAAGTTAGTTAATTATTCTCATTATAAAATCTTATTCATTTAAAAAATCAGGTAGATATTGAATATATTCTGTAATTAACAGGAATCGGAAATTCGGATACACATTTACCCAAAGTTTAACCGCGTGAACGGTATGGGGCCGGACTCAGTTTTAATTTGCCTATTAATATTATCGGGATTTCCGGGATTCGTAAATTTAGTAACCAGGCCTCGAAATAGCTTATTTAGGTATGTATATAAATTTATTTATTATAATTACTAGCCGATGCCCGCGAACTTCGTCCCGCGTAGACTTAGAATTTGCGTACCCGTTGATACTACACATACAGACAGTTATAGTTATAGAACTATTGAAAAATTGGTTTGCCCCGTGGAAAACCCATTCCCGTAGAAATATCGGAATAAAAAGTATCTTATGTTATTGTGGGGCCTCAAACTATCTCCATACCAAATTTCATCCAAATCGGTCCACTCGTTGCGACGTGAAGGAAGAACAAACAAACACACACATTTATAATATTAGTATAGATTTTTAGTGTAGGAATTACGAAATTCTTCAAATAACGAATTCCGTGGGACGGTCTACCTCGGCCATACGTACAACCGATATGGCCTAAATGGGCATGTTCTCTAGAATACAAAAAAAAAGTAGTTGTCACCCCCAAGTGTATGGAGGGGGACCTACGACGTAACAAAGATGGCGGCTGGGCCTTTTCTACTAGCATTATGTCTTGGTAACTACTGGACCGATTTTATCAAATAAGGTGTCATATGAAAGGTAATATAATGTAGATTGTTTGTTGTCTATATTTAGTCACGCCAAGTTAATATAAAATGAAATATTTATGATAAATAACAATAGTACATTACACACCTAGGGCGGTCAAGTAAAGAAAGTCTCAGATCGCGGGTAATTGAGGCCCGAGCCGGAGGCGAGGGCTATAATCTAGCGGTCTGGAGATTTCTTTACGACCGCCCGTGGTTAGTATACGATTTTACGTCACTACCTGGCCGTGAAGAGGGATTTTTCGTAGCGCCCAAGGGCGGTAAATCCCGCTTTTCGGCTTCTGCTGCTGCAGCCTATTTGCGTCCCACTGCTGGGCACAGGCCTGCTCTCATCACGAGAGGGTTTGGGCTATAGTCCCCACGCGGGCCCAGTGCGGATTGGGGACTTCACACACATCTTTGAATTACTTCGCAGATGCGTGCAGGTTTCCTCACGATGTTTTCCTTCACCGAAAAGCTCTGTGGTAAATTCAAATTGAATTTCGCACATTAAGTAAACTTAGAGGCTTTTCGGCTTGGTGTGACGTAAATGAATATTGTTTTATTTTGTGTGTTTTAATTTTTCGTTTACAATTTTCATGGCCTTCCGTTATTCTGATTGTATTTGTTATTTAGAGAAAAATGAACCTTATCAGTAACCCTTTCAATCTGCATCATAAAATACAGCACATTATTTTTTGTCACATTTAACCGGTTCGAGTCCCGACTGAGGCAAGCGATTTTTCATAAATCCTTAAATTTTAATGCAGTATTTATTGTTTTTAAAAACAAAGGAAAGTCTCCCTTACACAAAATGTGCTATTTACAATATTTAAGGTAGTTGCCATCCATGTGGCATTCGATCTTTCCACCCTGTATACTATAATAAAAGAGCAGAACCCGGTGTAGCGGAGCGGAGTGGACTGTATGATTATAATGTTTTAATGGTAAAATGAAGACAAGTATTAGAGAATTAAAATGTAATAATATTAACAGGACCTCGCTTATGCACGTAACTAAGGCAACTACTAAAAACTATAAATCAATCAAAAACAAGTCAAAAAAAAGGTATAAAAATACAAAGTAAAGAAGAGGTCGGTCACCAACATACCCGACCCCCAGTGGAACACTACTGATCGGTGGTGACCGACCGAGACTCTGCTTCGAGTAAAATTAGTTTCCGGGCCGGTCGGCGTAGAGTGCCACCCCTCGTGCGGACATCTACTACGCGGACCGCTCCGTCTTGGCCGGGGTAGGCCTTAACTACCCTCCCTAGAGGCCAAAGACCACGAGGAAGGGAAGGATCGGCGATGAGTACCACATCACCCTCTCCTAGCGTCGGAGCGTCTCTGGCTGGTCCTCTGGGTCGTAGTGTGGGTAAATATTCACGTAGCCATCGTGCCCAGAAATGGTCCGCAAGGCGTAGGACTCTGCGCCAATCGCACCTTCGCACTAGGTCCGCATCAGTTAGCGTACATGTCCATGGTGCTGTCGACGAGGTGCCGAGAATAAAGTGGAACGGCGTTATTGCTTCGGGACAGTCGGACGAAGATGAGACGTACGTGAGTGGCCTCGAGTTGATGATTGCTTCGGCCTCGTGCAAAAAGGTTGTTAGGACGTCTTCTTTCAGGGCTTTGTCAATGAGGCAGGATCTGAGGGCAGACTTTGTGGTGCGCACCAATCTCTCCCACGCCCCGCCCATGAACGGGCTGACCGCTGGGATAAAGCGCCAGTTGATCTTGTGATTGGTGGCGAAGTCCTCCACCGACTCATCATGAAGCGCTCGTAATTCTCGGGAGGCTCCGACAAAATTTGTGCCATTGTCCGAAAATATCGTGGTCGGCGACCCTCGGCGGGCGATAAAACGTCTGAGGCTCATAATGGCTGCGTCTGAAGTTAATGAAGTGACGACTTCGAGGTGTATGGCTCTTGACACCAAGCACGTATAGAGAGCTACGTAACGCTTCTCGCGTCGACGATGCACGGTTACCGTGACGTGGCCGAAATAGTCGAGGCCGACGTGGGTGAAAGGTCTCTTGTGGTGATCTAGTCTTTCTGACGGTAAGTCGCCGGTCTTGGGCACAATAAGATCACCCTTGTATCTCCGACACTTTGGACATGTATTTGCAACACTGCGTATAGTGTCCCGTGCTCTTAAAATGTGGTATCTTTGACTCAGTTCGTTGAGCACAAGTTCATTAAAATGATGCGATGCTTGTGCGTGTTCATGAAGGATTAGAAGACGAACAATGTGATGTCGGCCGTCTAGGACAATGGGTGATTTTGTGTAGTTGCTGATTCCTGGGGCAGACTTTATTCTGGAGTCCAATCGGAGCAGGTTGTCGTTGTCTAAAACTAGTGCGAATTTGGCAAGTCGACTGCTCTTGGCTACGGGTTGTGCGGCTTGTGCGCTTTTGATTTCTTCCGGGAAACTGTCCATCTGGGCTCGCTGAAGTAGCATCTTCTCGGCTTGTGTAATGTCGAAGGCGCTTAGTCGAAAGGGAGATGTGGCGCCATCTATATACAATTTGGAATTTGGATGTATTTGCCGAGATAGTTTTGACCGAAAGAGCCGTGCGGCCTGGAGGACGCGAGCGGTAGTGCGAATCAAGCGCAACCAAGAACTAAAACGCGTCGGGTTTGGTACCGGAGGGTCATTCGCGACGACGTCGAGGAGCAACCCCACAAGTTCCAACTTTAACTCGGAGTTTGGTGAAGTCTCCTCTACGTCTATGGCCTGCTCAATTGGCCAGGTGCAAGATGGATCTATGAGAAAAGAAGGACCAGAAAACCACCTGTGCGACGGCGTTAAATTTAGTTTTTTAGGTTTTGTTGCATCGTCAGCAACGTTCATAGAGGTGGGAATCCACCGCCAATTAGATGGACTTGTAGTTTCTAGTATCTCTCCAAGTCTATGTGCAACGAAAGCTTTGAAGGTTCGTGCGTCACTCCGAATCCACTTTAGGACCGTGGTGGAGTCCGTCCAAAAAGTGACTGCGGAGGGTGAAAACGCACGATGGGCATGTAAAATAGTTTGGGCAAACCGTGATGCAATAAGCGCTGCCTGTAATTCAAGACGTGGTACGGAGAGTGGTTTCAAAGGAGCAACACGTGCTCTGCTCCCTATAAGTGTCGTGGATACTGACCCGTCTTCGTAAGTGAAGCGCCAGTAGGCCACACATGCGTAAGCCTGTTCTCCACCATCACAGAATACATGCAGCTGTATATCTGTTGGGTCTGATCTGCTCATATACCATCGTGGGATTCGGATGTCAGCAGATCCTTGCAGCTGCTCGAACCAGTCGTTGCATTCGATGACGAATCTTTCGGGTACCGGTATGTCCCAATCGATGCCTTCTCGCCACACTTTCTGGATAATTATGCGTCCCCAGATTATAATAGGCATCAGGAGGCCGAGCGGGTCGTAAACTTTCATGACACTGGACAGTAAGTTGCGTTTAGTCAAAGCGCCAGTTGGAGCACAGAGGTTGGCACGAAAACTTAGCAAATCATGATACGGGTTCCACTTGACGCCCAGGACGCCTACTTCATTGTTAGGTGGTAGGTAAACGTCTGAGCTGGCATCACTCCATAACTCTTTAGGTACAAGGGAAAGCGCAGCTGGATTGTTGGTCGTCCACGCTCGCATTTCGAAGCCACAAGTTTTGTGCACTGTGGCTACGTCGGCAGCTAGCTGTGCAGCTTCTGTGGCGTCAGCGAAGCTTCCCAGATAGTCATCCATGTAATGGTCTTCGAGGATAGCGCGAGAAGCTGCGGGGTAGCTGGTTTCCACCTTTTTCGCGTTCTTGTCCTTTATGTAGAGCGCGATGAAAGGACTGGACACCGCACCGAAAATCATGGACGCCATGCGATACTCCATGAGTGCGCCATCTTTGTTACGCCAGAGGAAGCGCTGAGCGTCTCTGTCTTTCACGGCAATTTTAACTTGTGGGAACATTTCTTTAATATCCGCGTTCAGGGCCACTGCACCTTCTCGAAAACGAAACAGGATGTCCAGAAGGGAGCAAAGCAGGTCAGGACCTTGTAAAAGTAACGAGTTGAGACTCACATTTTTTGTGACTGCGGCAGCGTCATGAACCACTCTTATTTTCTTTTTCTGTGGGTGAAAGACACCAAAGGTCGGTAGGTACCAACGGATACTGCCGTCTGCGTTGACACAAGACTCATTAGGTGGGAGCCGTTTATAGTAAGTTTCGGGATCACACTCTTCCGCGTAGCCCTTGCTGATGATGTTGTCCATAAACTGTTGGTAGGCGGCAGCAAAAGCTGCGTCTTTGGACATCTGACGTTGAAGAGCTTTAAAACGCGAAAGTGCCTGCGGATACCTGTCCGGTATGAGCTTCGGTATGTCCTTTTTCCACGGTAAAGCAACTTCATAATGACCGTCATCTAGTTGGCGTGCTGAAGATTCGACAATGTCTATGGCTCTTTGATCGTCATTAGAGCGACGCGGAGTGCTCTTCATTACTCCCAAAGAATCAATGTCGTACTGACGTTTAATAAGCGCGTCTAGATCGTCGTGAACGTGGTTAACGAAGTCAACCGGTTTTGATGAAACTGACATGGCGCCATGCAAAACCCAGCCTAATAAAGTCCTCGACGCCACAGGTTCATTCTTTTTCCCGCTCCTCATTTCGCGGCTTAATAATAAATGCCAATCAGGAGCGCCAATAAGTACGGTTGGCGTACCGTGAGAATGTGACAGTTCGTCCGCTAAGTCGTTTAAATGCGTAAAAGCCGAAAAGTTAATGGGTTCTGGATTATTCACGCGGAGTCCTAAAGGCTTAATTGCTCGCGCGTGCTCGACGAGGTACCGATCCGGTAGGTTACGTCCTCTGACGTAAAAGTTGACGTAACTTACGTCGACTAATTTCGTCATACCTCCAACACCTTCAATGCGAAGACGCTCCTTACGGTCCGGTTTAATGCCGATGTGCTCCGCCACGTCGCCGTCGATCAGCGTGGCCGTGCTGCCCTCGTCGAGCAGCGCCACGGTCTCGAACTCGCCGCTGGGGCCCTCGAGCACGATCGGAAGCGTCTTCAACAAGCCGCGGGGGCGAGGAGTCGGCTGCGATGACCCTGTCATGTTGATTAAAGAATCAGAGGTATTCGCGACCTTAATATGTGACTCGGTCTCGTCAATGTTAGCGGTTGTCGTTGTGCTGGCAGAAGGTATTTGCGTGTTGTTGCACTGAGCGCTGGAGCTGGATGATGAAGATGAAGCATTGTTGCTGTCGGTGGCTGTGGCCATGCCGTGCAAGAGGGAATTATGACGTCGAGTGCATCCGTTTACCCCACAGTGTTTGGCCTTGCAGTTATTCCACGTATGCGGATTAGCTTTAAGACAGCGGTAGCAAATTTTGGATTCGCGGACCCAGCGCCATCTGTCGTCTACAGCCAAAGACAGAAAAACCTTGCAAGCCTTTATGGTATGTAGTCCTTGTTTGCAGTATGTGCATTCAGGAGGTTTGATGGTAGAGACCGTGGCGTGAACCGTCTCTCTTTTAACAAAAGGCTTTGCTGAATGTGTAAAAGTTTGCGGTTTTACAGTTCCGTCGAAAGTAAAATTATATTTTAGCTGTTTATCCGCCTCGGTTAAAAGAAAACGCGATAAGAGCTCTAGTTTTGCGAGATTATGTTCACCAGGCACATACGCAGCAGCGAAATCTGTAAATCGAGCTCTTGTATGTTCGCTAAGCTTAAGCAGGATACAACGGAAAAGCTCAGGTGAAAATAAGTACTCACTTTGCTTGAGCATTTTAATTGTCGCAATAAAATTACGCAATTTGTTTGCAAGCAAATTTAAATCTTCGGCAGAACTTATCTTATTATTGGCACGCAGCGCAGCGACCTCGCGGCCGACCAAGATCTCCGGGCGGGCGTAAGTCTGCTCCAAGGCGTCCACGACGTCCTGCGGGTCGCGGCTTGTCCAGAGAAGCGACGCTACGGACTCGTACGCTTGTCCACGGATCGTGTTGCTCAACCGCGATAAATTCTCTGCTGGGGAGAAACTAGATTTAGTTCGGTCGTAATTGGTTTTAAATGCCATCCATTGACCAATGTCGCCTGAAAAAATAACTAGTTCAGGCTTTTTTGGTCGGTCAGATAAAGCAGTGATGGCGTGTGCGAGCTGCGATAAAGGGTCTGGTTGATGGGTGCTGAGAGTCGGTTGTTGTTGCGATGTCATGACGTTTTCACTGTTAAGAGCGCGTATAGGTTTCTCGTTGAACGCTTTGTTGACAAATGGTTCGTGAAGTGGTGCCGTGTTGACGTGGCTAGCTGGCTGCAAAGGATGTCCTTGATCGTTGCCCAAGGTGACAGCCGCTACCTCGTCAGGCATGCTTCTATGAATCAAACTACGTATGTTAGCGTTTTGTTCAGAGACCCACGTTGCAGTACGTCTTGAATGAGAACAACTAGACTTATCTTGTGCATCCAGAGCCGCGAGTTTGGCTTGCAGCTCCGTCTGTTCCGCTTCGAGTTCAAGTCGAGCAAGCTCACGGTCGCGTGCAGCTTGCTGGCGCGCAAGCTCGCGCTCGCGGTCAGCTTGCTGGCGCGCAAGCTCGCGCTCGCGGTCAGCTTGCTGGCGCGCAAGCTCGCGCTCACGTTCGAGGCGGTGCCGCAGAGCGTCTGCTTCGACGGCTAACTTCTGCGCGCGAACCGTTGCAGACGAACGGGAAGAGTGCGAGCGGTGGCTCGCGGACTGCTCGCTGCAAGCACTAAGTGTTTCGTGAGCTAATGTTTTGGGATTGCCTTCTTTTTTCATGCTAGATCGGTCACTAGAGTGCTTAGTTGGGCTCGGTTGTGCCGCACTAATACATGTGCGCTCTGGATGTGTGACCGAGCTAGCTGGCAATTCCGAAACAATAGCCGTTGCCACGGGCGGAGCCGGCCGGACGCCGATCGGTGAGCGTTCTACGCGAACGCGCGGCGTGCGCTCGGCTCTCGAAGCTGTGAGGTCCGCCAGCGATTTGCTCTTACTACGTGTCTCCATGGTATCGAAATGAAACTAATAACTATCTACTAACCTATGTTTTAAAAAACTAAGCCACACTAAGCGAAAATGTATTGAAAATGAGGCGAAAATGGTTTGAAAACGAAGTGAAAATCGATGAAACGTAGGTGTGAAAATTTTTGACACGAAGTGACAAGATGAAAAATATACAAGGAAATGGTTCTACTTACGGTGAGAATGGACCAAAAATGTAGCGGAGCGGAGTGGACTGTATGATTATAATGTTTTAATGGTAAAATGAAGACAAGTATTAGAGAATTAAAATGTAATAATATTAACAGGACCTCGCTTATGCACGTAACTAAGGCAACTACTAAAAACTATAAATCAATCAAAAACAAGTCAAAAAAAAGGTATAAAAATACAAAGTAAAGAAGAGGTCGGTCACCAACACCCGGCGTGTCTTTAGATAGAAAGAAAAGTTCAAAAAAAAGGAACAGGGGGTCTAAAGATGTATGGTAGACCTCAAAACAGCGATTTTTAGAAATCTTTTGTGTCTGAAACTACTGAACCGATTTGAATGCAATTTTCAAGGGTAGATAGAGCATCATTTGGAGCAATATATAAACTATGTTTGATTAAAATCGGATGTCGGAAAGAAAACTTATCGGCAATTTTACATTCCACGCAGACGAAGTCGCGGGCAGGAGCTAGTCATAAATAAATGTATAGAAATACTAAAATAAGCTTTTTCGAGGCCTGGTTACTAAATTTAGAAATCCCGGAAATCACGGGAATTTTAATAGGCAAATAAAAACTGAGTCCGTCCCCTTACCGTTCACGCGGCCAAACTTTAGGTAAATATCTATCTTAATATCTGTTTTATTTTAATTAATACGATTTTGAAATGAGAATAGTTAACCGACTTCAAAAAAGGAGGCTATCTACTCAATGTACCTATGTAATAATATTGGAACCGCAATATTTTTACACATGGATAGGTAATAAATAATAGGTATTTGGGCTATCAAGCAAATGTACAACAGATTGTACCTACACGTATCTTTATACTCAGGAAGGTAAAAGATGCTCACATCGACTTTATTTTGTGAATAGGTAAGTATAGGTACTGACTTTTCACTACTGTTTAGAGTAATGCAGGGGAAAGAAGGCAGATCTAAGTCAAGATAAACAGGCGAGTCCCAAAGATACCAGCTTGTCAATTGCTGGCTTCCTTCTAAATACATAAATTTCATACCTACTTGATTAGGAAATTACATGGCTACCGAGGCCGCGCACAAAGTCAACCATAAATGATAGGTAAGTATTTTTAACTAAAACGACTAGTTCTCCAGTTCATAATCCATTAGCAATATTGAATGCGGTTACACGAATAAATCGTAATAAATAAATAAGAAACTTAATTTTGCTTTCTCTCATACTACCGGCACTTTGCCGTCTTCTTTTTAAACTTTCCCATGCTTACTTCTCTTTATAATCACGAAATATTGATTACATACGAGCGCGATACGGAGCTGGGATTGTCGAGCACAGGTCCTACTGCAGCGAAGGTTTCTGGCCGACTGGCGTAGAGTGATGCGTATATAGGGACCTTGCACGAAAGAAAGAGATGGCAGCGCGCACGTCGGACGAAATAAAACAACGTAAGCGCCAAAGCCGAATTAAATTAATTGTAATTGATATATATATAAATATTGACATCTAGTCTGATCAGTCTTTAGTTAATATAGATGTCTAGTTTTTAAGAAAGTCTCGAAGTCCTTTACTTTGTCGTTAAGAAGCTTCAAGCGCATTAAGATAATAGCAGCTGCGACTTCGTGATTTTTTTCTATCGAGCAAAATTATCTCAGTCATGTTTTGGCCTTGATCAATCCTTCAAGTATATAATCAATATACACATATCCGAAAATCAGACTCCTAACGTGAGTACTTTACGAGTTCTACGCACCTAGAAAATGGGTTTTTTATTTATGTATCCTCTTAAAGCGACTGCAAAAATATAGATACATATATAATTTTTTAGTTATGGACACAGAATACGTACAGTCAGCAGCAGAAGTAGATAAGCTGTCCAGGTGTTCAAAATGACCTACACACGACCTTATTCTTAAAACGTTAAGGACGTGTGTAGGTCATTTTGAACACCTGGACAGCTTATCTACTTCTGCTGCCGACTGTACAGAATGGCCACGGAATCGAATTTGCGCCCAACTCGCCTTATCGTCATTTGTTTCATCCGGAGATGATGAGTGAATCATTGGCCCGCGTAGTAGTACACACACATTTTCAAGTGTACAGACAGTCATCTTCGCACGCACATTTACGTCCTCGCACGTAAACATTGACACTTCATTCGAATTGTGTTCGAAATCGTGCTTTTATAGGCCGTGTCCGCCGTGTGGTTATGGACGTAGATGTTTGTTTCGCTAATATGAAAGAAGAACCGTCTATAACATTGCTTGGCTTAGTTTGAAGTTGCGCATCACTTGATCTATCCGCTCAATGCACAATGGTTTGATTTCATCCACCCAATGTCATTTGTTTGATATTTTCACGAAAAAACCTTTTATTTTACAGAAAAAATGTCACTGGTTCACCGACATGCATATCGTTAGGCATTGACCAGGTTCCTACTCAAAGTGAACAAGCCAACCAATCCCAACGTTCCCAACTGAGTGTGAAACTGTGAACTAAATCTATGCGCGGAAATTCAAACGAATAACTTCGTGCGCCAGAAAAAACTGTTAGTTAGTATTGGGACTATTGGAATTGTTATTGTTGAAGCCGGAGATACATCTGGCTTTATTGGGTTTTGCTGTGTTTTGTGAAGCGATGTTTTTGTGGAGTTATAAAGTTTGTGTTGTACTTGATTGAAAACCTTTTGTTGATTTTATACTGTCGTAATATTTTGAATAATTATCTGGTTAATAATAGATAGAGGTTTATTGTTAAGTAAATCTGTGTATTATTGTATAAAGATTTCTGCTAGATTTAATTAGGCAAACGCATGGCTTTTTTAGTTTCGTATATTTGAGTTTCGTTTGTCCAAACCTCTTTCAAATACTGAAAGAATTCTAATTAGTCTGTAGGTAATGGATTGAGTTGTGTTTTGAAATTATGTATCGTTGTCTTCTCTAATGCACGAGTTTGTTTGGATCTATAGGTAGGTACCTAAATACACGGGCCGAGTGTGCATTGGTGACCTCACATCGAAATGATTTCGCGGTTGGGCGATGATACCCTTCAACGGAAAGGTCGATTAAAATACCAAAGCTACCTACCAGGTCAAAATTGGCGCAGTATGAAAACATTCGTCCGTTCGTGTCCACAATTCACACGGAATTAATTTACATACGAATACTTCCTTTTATACCTATTTGCTATTCATAAAGTTCGAATTATCCTCAACTAGCCACGCGATTGTTTTGCCGGGCTATTTTGAAATCTATTATTGATGGGGTAGAGAGTTTTTGTTTGTTTGTTTCGGGATTAGTTCACTAGGCCGGCGCGACCCCGATGTTTTCACATCAAAGCGCAAAAATCGGCCAAGTGCGTTTCGCTCTTACATGATTTAGAGATTTTTGTAATATTTTCATTGAAAAATGGCTGTGACAGACGGACGGACAGACACACGAGTGATCCTAAACGGTTCCGTTTTTACCTCTTGAGGTTCGGAACCCTAAAAAGGAACCACTTTTAAACGATTAAAAAAAGGCGATGCTTAATCGAGATCCATGTGTGTTTGTATTGTACATATTATAATGTTTACTTTAAACAAAACCTAAACGTGACCCGTTCTCGATGAATCTTTATTTCTTCTAAAAAGTATACCTACTTCCGAATTTGTAACATTTTAATTTGCTTCGAGCGCTATCGCGATTGGATATAAGAAATAACTATTCGATATTCGTAATACAACAACGTGGATTCATGGTAAAGAAACAAATCTTACCTAGAAGATATTATGAAAACGCTCTTGTCAGGAATTTATGGTGTTGGACGTCTCGAAACCCTAAAAACCGGCCAAATGCGTGTCGGGCCACGCGCAAAGTATAGGGCTCCGAAGTTGACGATGCCCACAGTACCTTTCGAAGACTTATTAGCATCTAGCTAGCCTGTGGTATGACGTGCCCGCCCGACCAGTTGAGTCTTCAATTTACACCACGTGTGGTTTTGGGTGGCTGTTCAGGGCGGGGCCCTCTACAGCAGTTTCTACCGCAGCCTATTAAGATAGGACTGGTCCTGGGGCTATGCCTTCATGGCTTTGTGTTGGACTTCTGCGTCGTGGTGGAGTCAGTTGTTGGCCTTTCTGTGGCTTTGTGGGTACCTGGGATGTCAGGTGGGCTCTTGGGGCGGTGCGAGCTCCCTCGGTAGAGCTCGGGTGCGTCTGTCAGGTGGCCGGGCGTGCAGAGGCGCAATCCCCTGCAGCAGAGGATGCGAGGAGTGGTCGGCGCGGACGAACATCCTGCGCGCGAGGCTGCCGATGAACGCGTCCAGTCCTTGCCATTTCAGGTCCAGCTGGATTCGGGCGTTTCGCACATAGCGTGGAGCCGCGACGATGGTGCGCAGGGACTGGGACTCCTGCGCACGAAGTCTCTTCTTGCTCGTTTCCGACGCTAGTGCGAACCAGGCCGGGGCGGCGTACGTCAGTCTGGACCTGACGTAGGTTTTGTAGATCCCCAGTTTGGTTCTGGTGGGGAGACTGCTGGCTAGGACTGGACGTAGAAGGGCGCGCGCGGTTTTCGTTCGTCGCACCGTTTCGTCCACCTGATGACGCATCGTGAGTCCTCTGTCAATGGTGACACCCAGGTACTTGACTGTGTGAGACCATGGTATCTCCTTGTCATACAGCTTGAGTTGCGGCGGCAGGCTCGTCATCCCTGTGATCAGGGCCTGCGTGTTCTCGATGTTCACCGAGAGCCTCCATTTGGCTAGCCAGTTGGGCAGGGCTTCTAGTTGGGCTTGCATCTTCTTCGCAGCGTGTTCAGGCTTGAACGAGGCGACGAAGAAGGCAGCGTCGTCGGCGTAGAGGCCCAACTGGACATCGCCAACGACCGGGATGTCGTCGGTGAACAGAGAGTAGCAGGCTGGGGACAGGCAGCTCCCTTGCGGGACTCCGGCCTGTATGGGCCTCTCTGAGGAGACGGCATCTTCCACCGCAACCGCGAACTTGCGATCTTGCAGAAAGGAGGCGATTATGCGGACCATGGTCTTCGGTGTTGGCGTCTGCGACAGCTTGAAAAGGAGGCCTTCGTGCCACACCCTGTCGAAGGCCTTCTCCATGTCGAGGAGGGTTGCCACGGTGTACTCCTTCTTGTTGTAGCAGGCGGCCATGTAATGCAGGACTCGGGACAGTTGCAGCGTCGTCGAGTGTTCGGCCCTGAAGCCAAACTGCTCCGGTCGGGGCTCAATGTGGGGCTGAAGCTTAGCGAGCAGGAGACGCTCGAACACCTTGGAGAGTGAGCTGAGGAGCGTGATGGGCCGGTAACTGCCCGGACGGTTCCTGGGCTTCCCAACCTTCGGCAGCATGATGACCCGGCCTGTCTTCCAGCAGGTCGGGAAATGGCCCGAGCGCATTATCCCGTTGAACAGCCGCGTCACCACGACGGAGGGCCGCGTTTGGGATGCGGTCGGCGCCCGGGGCTTTCTTGGGGTGGAGGCGCCGGATGGTGCGTTGGACTTGGCCGGGTGAAAAGAAGGTTGGGTCCTCTTCCGTCTCGGCTGGGCTCGCGAGGAAACTCTCCAGGTGTCTCTCGACTGCTGCTGTGTGCTCCACATCGGCCGATGGATTTGGCCGGAACTGCTGCTCCAGGCATTCGGCGAAGAGCTCCGCCCTGTCTTGCGCCTTGTACCTGGGCTGGCTGTTGGCATCGAGGAGTGGCTGCGTAGTGGCAGGCGTTGTCCCGAGCTGCTTGCACAGGCGGTGGATCGATGGGACGTCTCCGTCGATGGAAGCGATGTGATGCTCCCAGTCTTCTGCGGCTTGATCGTCGAGCTCCCCCTTGATCCTCTCGACGATCGCATTGAGCTCGCTCTTCAGAGTGGGGCATCGGGTGGACTGCCATGCTCGCCGCAGGACGCGCTTCCGTGCGATAAGGTCCTGGATCCGCTTCGGGAGAGGGTTTTTACGCCCTTCCCTTGGCGGAACGGTGGTTGTGGCTGTTGCGAGCGCGTCCTGTATGTCGGCAGTGATGGCGGTGGCTGCGGCTTCGACGTCCTCTGCGGTCGTGGCAGGCTTGGAGCGTGGCTTCCGCGCCATCTCCTCGGAGAACTTCTCCCAGCAGACGCGCCTCCCCGGTGGTCTGGGTGCGATCCTGGCCGCGGTGCTCTGGATGGTCAGGAGGACTGGGCGGTGGTCGGACGGCAGGTCCATCAACACCTCCTAGCTCATGGCAGCGGGTACTCCTCTGGAGACCACAAAGTCGATGACGGATCCCGCTCCCGCGGGCGAGTAGTGCGTCGGTTCCTCGGGTCCGATGATGTCGAAATTGTGGTCTGTGGCTGCCTGGTAGAGTTGCCTACCCGCTGGGTTCGTGGATGCCGAGTGCCAGGCGGTGTGCTGAGCATTCCAGTCGCCGGCAAGGATGGTAGGAAGCGTTGTGGACCTGAGCAGGGTCCGGACTTCGTCAGCGACGTTGTGCGGCTGTCCAGGTGGGCGGTAGATGGCGTACAGCCTCAGCTCGGTGCCGCCGACTTGGACGTCGACCCCCAGAGCATACATGGTAGTGAGCGGCGTGTATGTGACTGGCTGATGGACGACAGACCTCTTTACGACGACCGCAAGGCCCCGGTATGGAACCCCCAGATCTGTCACCTCGTCCTTTCGGTAGGCCTCGTACCCTGATATCTTCAGGGGTTGTGCGGCAGCTAGGTGGGTCTCGCTGATCAGCATCACGTCAATTCTTCGTTCCCTGAGGAATTGACGGAGCATCCCGAACTTCCCCCTCAGGGTCTGGGCGTTCCAATGCACGACTCGGAGGGTGCGGTCTTCATTGAAGAGGAGGCCTTGTCGTCTTGGAAGCTGGTGTGTGTCTGCTCATAGGGACGATGGTCTCCAGCAGGGCCTGCTTGAACATCCGGAAGACCTCGTCCAGGCGGTCGAGGCTTCCGGTGCTCGTCGGCTCGGTCGGCTGTTGCTCTGTCGCTTCCGGGGCAGTCTTCCGGCTGCGGCTGCGTCTGCTGCGGCGCTTCTTGGCGACGGGTTTTGTGCCCCTCGGTACGGGGTCGTTGGCGGGGGCCATGAGGGTGGCGGGAGCGGCTTCCTCCATGACGCGCTCGGGGACGGACGCACGTGTCTCGGGGCCTCTGCGAGCGGGTGCGGTGCGGGCGACCGTACCTGCCTTCCTGTTTCTGGCCTCCCTCTTGAAGACCGGGCAGGCGGAGTGGTTGGCTGGGTGCGGACCGCCGCAGTTCACACAGGTGGCTCTGGCACTCCCGGGCTGCGTGGGCTTCGCCGCACCGGACGCAGGCGATCTCCCGGTGGCAGCAGTGGGAGGAGTGCCGGAACTGCTGGCACCGGTGGCACTGCGCGGGCCTTTCCTGCCCCGCCAGGCTTCAATTTTGACGCCGGGCATATACAGGAGCTCCTGCACCTCGTATATCCCGGCGTTCTGGGCTGCTGTCCCGATGAGTTGGGCATAGTAAATGCAGCCCGGGCGTCCACTCCGGGCGCGGATGCTGCGCACGTACTCCGCCTCGTAGCCCCGTTCTTGGAGGGCGGCCTGGATCTCCTCGGGCGGGGTCTCGACGGGGAGGCCGCGGATGGCGACCTTCAGCTGCTTCTCCTCGGGTGGCGAGTAGGATAACCAGCTGATTGCCGGCTCGTCCTCCTGCAGGCGTCGCAAGTACCGGTCGACGCACCGGTACTCTTCCCCGGATTGCGGGGAGAAGCGCACTCCCTGACCGAAGGGGCGCGCGTTGGGGGCGTGGCCGAGTTGTTTGGCCAGGGCTGCCATGTGCCTGGACCAATTCGGCAGCTTCTCCACCACAATCGGTGGG